>OY723394.1:3159703-3334877 GCA_963210295.1 Ophion ellenae
AAACAAGTAAATGAAGAATTATATGCTGCAACACTAAAGAGAGAACTACAACAGATTAGGTTAAATGATAATGACAGTACTAATGACTATGCGGACAAATATATCCAAGGAATTAAAAATACAATAAACGAAATAGCTCCATTAACAAAGAAAGTAGTCAAAGCAAAATGGAAAGACAAGCCATGGATTACTGAAACAGTCAGAAACGCAAGTAAAAATAGAGATGGGGCATATAAAAGAGCAATAATAACAAATAGCACTGAAGACTGGGACCTATATAAAATTGAGACAAACAGTGTGGTACAAGAAATAAGGAAAAGCAAAAAACAGTATTATGAAGATAATATAGACAAACATAAATCGGACTCGAAGAGAATGTGGAAAACCATGAAAGAAATGATAGAAACAAAAAAACAGATGGATACCGTGCGAGACATTGTTTTCCAGGGAATTAGGTGTAATGACTCGGCAGAAATTGCGAACAAATTCAATGATTTTTTCATAAAAAGTATTGATGATATTGTCAATGAAATGGACGAAGTAGAAGTTGACATAGAAAATATAACAAATAGTCATGAAATAAAATTTGCAGAATTCAGAAGAGTAAAAAAAAAGAACTTGATGAAATTGTTGCAAGCCTTGAAAACAAAAAAGGAACGGATGAGGGAGTAACAACGGAAATGATGAAATTGACGTGGAAAATAGCAAAAGAACCAATGGTGACCCTAATAAACAAATCGCTCGATGAGGGAGTTTTTCCAGACAACTGGAAAACCTCCACGATAATACCGATACAAAAAGTCGTAGGTAGTGACAAAGCAGAAGAATATAGACCTATCAATATACTTCCAATGTATGAAAAAATCATCGAAAAAGTGGTCAAAGCGCAACTAATATCTTTTTTGGAAATTAACAATATAATTGTAGAAGAACAATCGGGATTTAGGACAGGACTATCGTGTGAAACGGCAATACAGAAAACGCTAATAGAATGGAGAGAGTGCATGAACAAGAGTGAAATGATTGGAGTAGTGTACATAGACTTTAAGCGAGCGTTTGAGACGATAAATAGGAACATATTATTAAGAAAACTGAGCAGGTATGGAATTGGTGGATTAAGTACTTAAATGGATGCAATCATATTTAAATAAGACGAAACAAAAAATAAGTTACAAACAAATATTCTCGGAAGAACAAATAGTCGAACACGGTGTCCCCCAGGGATCAGTCCTGGGGCCTCTCTTGTTCATAATTTATATAAACGACATTAGAGACCAACTTAAGTATTGTTCATGTAATATGTTTGCGGACGATATGATTATTTATGTAAGCTCTGACGATGCGGATGTGATAGAAAGGAAGATAAATTATGACCTCAACGACATATCGAATCGGCTGTCAAAAAATGCTCTGAGACTGAATGTACGGAAAACACACTTTATGTTAATTCGTGATCCCCGGAAAATGGTAGGACGAAACACGTGCAATATAGAAATAAAACGAAACCGCAATGCGGAAATAGAGGAAACAAAATATCTGGGAATTGTAATAGACGAAAGCTTGGCATTTAATGCACAGGCAGAATATGTAGCAAAGAAGGTTGCCAAAAAAGTCAACTGGTTGTATCGAATCAACAAATGCATAATCGTGTACCCTAGGGTGACTATATATAAAACAATCATAGCTCCTCACTTCGATTATTGCAGTAGCATAATGCTAAACTTTAATGATTATAGCATGCAATTGTTGCAAAAAGCGCAGAATCGGGCACTGAGGGCTGTGCTCAGGTGTAACCGATATACCCCGATTCGGGATATGTTAGGTGCATTGTGCTTTATGAGTGTGTATCAAAGAATGTATTATAATGTTTGCATAACGGTCCACAAAATGGTGAACGGAGATGCACCGAATTATTTGAATAGGGAAGTGAGGAGAGTGAAAGATCGACATCAATATAATACAAGAAATAAAAATGAACTAGATGTAAGATATTGTAAGACGAAAAGCGCGGAAAAATCGATAGTATATACGAGATTTCAGATATATAATGAAGTGCCGAAAAGTGTGAAAGAAATAAGAACAATGAGTGGTTTCAAAAGAGAATTGTGCAAATATGTAAAGGAGAATGTTCCAATCGAGAAAAACGAATGGAGGTGTATTTTGTGTGTCTTAAGGCAGGATTCTACTTTGGAACTTTGAAAAAATCATTTTTTTTTTACATTTTTCGAAAGTAAATATGTTCAAGAATGTTCGGTCAAAATTTTATAAAGTTCCAAGCAGTCTAACTATCCTTTTTCGCCTTTCGAACGCACCTACCTGAGCGCGCTATTGTGACCCGCCCGGCGCGCGGCCCGGATCAGCCGGCTACCTGGCTTTGTTCGCTAAGACAGATGTTCCCCTATCGTAAACCGTTATACCTATATATGCTTATTGACCAAAGTACATACCTTTGCTTCTCTATATTACCATTCCTTTATAATTTTCCTTTCGCTTTATAATTCCGGAGTGGAGAATCATTCGTGATTTGGAGTTCGAACGTGAAGCATCTATCTGTTCGCAATGAATACGAAGAAAGTGTATCGTGCACAGAAAAGTTCTAGTCGTCCATCTAGAACTAGAAAACGTTCTTTTCACGGAAACAGATTTACTGACGAAGGAAGTACGAGCAACACGAGTTCGTCAGCAGCAAAATTGAAAAAATCGAACGATCCGAGTTTTGATGTGAAAGTTGATAATACTGGTGGTTATTCTTTTATTCATTTTTTCTCCGTGTTCTCAATGCTCTCACAGTGGGCAGTGTGTTCTGTTTGCCATGTACAAATGAAATTTGTACATGGCTTTAAAAAAATTAAACATCCTCCTGCTCTTGCTAGTGACGTACAAGAGGTGCTGAAGCCGACCTACGAAGATCTAACAAAAACGGAATTACTGGAGAGATGTTTGGGTGGAAACACTCAAAATAACAACGAATGTTTCAACTCTACAGCTTGGGCTATGGCACCGAAACATGTCTTTAATGGCAAAAAAATCGTCAAAATTGCGTGCCTCACTGCTGCCTTCGTTTTTAATGAAGGATTCAGCCCAGTTTTAAAAATAATGGAAGTCGTGGGCATTACAATCGGCCCAACCGTCATGCAGTTCGCCACTATGCGCGACCAACATCGCATCGTTCGAGCGAACCGCCGCTCGACTGAGGCTTCTAAGGAGGGCAGAATTTAAAGAAAAGGCTAAATTGGATGAAAACACCCACCTGGAACACGTCGAAGGCATATTATATGGCCCAGGTATCGCTGATTGAGGGTAAGATAATTTTTTCTACGATTTATCACTCATCAAAACTTTAAACGCGTTTTTCTCGAAACGACATTTTCAAGTACCGTGGTCGTGATAACTCAAAAAGTACTGAACCGATCCTTATGAAATTTGGAACACATTCTATATGTGTGTACCAACCGACCTAACTACAATCAACTTAAAATTTTGATTAGAACTAGTTTTTATTGCAAAAATAGACCCAAAAAAAACTCATTCTTTTTTTTCGTATTTTAGCCGCCATTTTGTTAATTTTGCACGTATATAAAATATTCTAGTTAGGTCGGTTCCTGAGGACATACTGAACATGAAACTATTTGATGTTTTTGTTTCAGACCATCCGTCGGGAAGATTTCACGACCACGGCAACGGTACCTGCATTTCGAGGCGTTGGCTTAAAACATATTTTACGTGTACAAAAAATGAATAAAATATATTAAAAACAAATTTTTTATGCACTTAAAGAGTGTATTTATTGAACAGTTTAAACCCCATATCGATATCTTTAATAGTATTCTCAGAAAAAATTCACGAAAATAGCGTTTTTTTCATGGTTTCAAAGTAGAATCCTGCCTTAAATTATCGCATCTCGGTCGGTATAATACTCGAGTTGTGGATTCGCTCGGATGGTAAATATGTTTGAACGCCATTGCTTTACCGTAGGTTGGTAATCTTCTTCCCCCTCTCCTACGTGTATTGGCGCTCGCGGCGTGCGTGAGTTACGGCGCTTTCTCGCCTACGGCGCGCGGAGTCTGCTGGGCGCCTTTCCCTAGGTTGCGCGTGGCGCTGTTTGTCGCGGTCCACTTTCCTTAGCTGTATCGATCAGCTCCATAAACTTAGCCGCCGACTATGGGAATATCGAATTTTTTTCGACGCCAATCGATTGTTAGTCGTTTGTTAGCGTTTGTTAGACAAAACCCAGCGTTTGTTAGACTTTATTTATTGAATAAAACGAAAAAAAAAATGTATGCCGAAGTTAGCCCAAGAAAATAGTTTTCTGGTGAATTCGAACTTTTCTTCGTAACCAATCGATTGTTAGTCGTTTGTTAGTAATTGTTAGTAACTTTATATCGTTTGTTAGAGCTCAATTATTAGTAAAATTAATGAAAAACTTTTCGGCCCTAGAGCGCGCTGCAAGACAAGTGAAGATGGCGGCATCGTCGCGACAGCTGCTTCCGGCTTTCCACATGTGACTCGTCAATTTCAGCAAAACGATGATTCTTGTCATTCTAATAGATTGTTAGACGATCGCTAGTGATTGTTAGTTAACTTTCATCGTTTGTTAGAGCTCCATTTATATTAACTCGCTGAAAAACTTTTCGGTGCTAGAGCGCGCTGCTTGTCGCGAAGGTTGGCGGCATCGTCGCGACAGCTGCTTCCGGCTTTCCACATGTGACTCGTCAATTTCAGCAAAACGTTGATTCTTGTCATTCTAATAGATTGTTAGACGATCGCTAGTGATTGTTAGTTAACTTTCATCGTTTGTTAGAGCTCCATTTGAATTTAATCGCTGAACAACTTTTCGGCGCTAGAGCGCGCTGCTTGTCGCGAAGGTTGGCAGCATCGTCGCGACAGCTGCTTCCGGCTTTCCACATGTGACTCGTCAATTTCAGCAAAACGTTGATTCTTGTCATTCTATTAGATTGTTAGACGATCGCTAGTGATTGTAAGTCAATTTTCATCGTTTGTTAGATCTCCATTTTTATTTAATCGCCGAAAAACTTTTCGGCGCTAGAGCGCGCTGCTTGTCGCGAAGGTTGGCGGCATCGTCGCGACAGCTGCTTCCGGCTTTCCACATGTGACTCGTCAATTTCAGCAAAACGTTGATTCTTGTCATTCTATTAGATTGTTAGACGATCGCTAGTGATTGTTAGTCAATTTTCATCGTTTGTTAGATCTCCATTTTTATTTAATCGCCGAAAAACTTTTCGGCGCGAGAGCGCGCTGCATGTCGCGAAGGTTGGCAGCATCGCTGCGGCAGCTGTTACGACTTTGCACATGTATCTCGTCAATTTCAGCAAAACGTTGATTCTTATCATTCTATTAGATTGTTAGACGATCGCTAGTGATTGTTAGTTAACTTTCATCGTTTGTTAGAGCTCCATTTATGCTAAATCGCTGAAAAACTTTTCGGCGCTAGAGCGCGCTGCTTGTCGCGAAGGTTGGCGGCATCGTCGGGACAGCTGCTTCCGGCTTTCCACATGTGACTCGTAAATTTCAGCAAAACGTTGATTCTTGTCATTCTATTAGATTGTTAGACGATCGCTAGTGATTGTTAGTAAACTTTCATCGTTTGTTAGAGCTCCATTTATATTTAATCGCCGAAAAACTTTTCGGCGCTAGAGCGCGCTGCTTGTCGCGAAGGTTGGCGGTATCGTCGCGACAGCTGCTTCCGGCTTTCCACATGTGACTCGTCAATTTCAGCAAAACGTTGATTCTTGTCATTCTAATAGATTGTTAGACGATCGCTAGTGATTGTTAGTCAACTTTCATCGTTTGTTAGAGCTCCGTTTATATTTAATCGCTGAAAAACTTTTCGGCGCTAGAGCGCGCTGCTTGTCGCGAAGGTTGGCAGCATCGTCGCGACAGCTGCTTCCGGCTTTCCACATGTGACTGGTCAATTTCAGCAAAACGTTGATTCTTGTCATTCTATTAGATTGTTAGACGATCGTTAGTGATTGTAAGTCAATTTTCATTGTTTGTTAGATCTCCATTTTTATTTAATCGCCGAAAAACTTTTCGGCGCTAGAGCGCGCTGCTTGTCGCGAAGGTTGGCGGCATCGTCGCGACAGCTGCTTCCGGCTTTCCACATGTGACTCGTAAATTTCAGCAAAACGTTGATTCTTGTCATTCTATTAGATGGTTAGACGATCGCTAGTGATTGTTAGTTAACTTTCATCGTTTGTTAGAGCTCCATTTATATTAAATCGCTGAAAAACTTTTCGGCGCTAGAGCGCGCTGCTTGTCGCGAAGGTTGGCAGCATCGTCACGACAGCTGCTTCCGGCTTTCCACATGTGACTCGTCAATTTCAGCAAAACGTTGATTCTTGTCATTCTATTAGATTGTTAGACGATCGCTAGTGATTGTTAGTTAACTTTCATCGTTTGTTAGAGCTCCATTCATATTTAATCGCCGAAAAACTTTTCGGCGCTAGAGCGCGCTGCTTGTCGCGAAGGTTGGCGGCATCGTCGCGACAGCTGCTTCCGGCTTTCCACATGTGACTCGTCAATTTCAGCAAAACGTTGATTCTTGTCATTCTATTAGATTGTTAGACGATCGCTAGTGATTGTAAGTCAATTTTCATCGTTTGTTAGATCTCCATTTTTATTTAATCGCCGAAAAACTTTTCGGCGCTAGAGCGCGCTGCTTGTCGCGAAGGTTGGCGGCATCGTCGCGACAGCTGCTTCCGGCTTTCCACATGTGACTCGTCAATTTCAGCAAAACGTTGATTCTTGTCATTCTATTAGATTGTTAGACGATCGCTAGTGATTGTAAGTCAATTTTCATCGTTTGTTAGATCTCCATTTTTATTTAATCGCCGAAAAACTTTTCGGCGCTAGAGCACGCTGCTTGTCGCGAAGGTTGGCGGCATCGTCGCGACAGCTGCTTCCGGCTTTCCACATGTGACTCGTCAATTTCAGCAAAACGTTGATTCTTGTCATTCTAATAGATTGTTAGACGATCGCTAGTGATTGTTAGTCAACTTTCATCGTTTGTTAGAGTTCCATTTATATTTAATCGCTGAAAAACTTTTCGGCGCTAGAGCGCGCTGCTTGTCGCGAAGGTTGGCAGCATCGTCGCGACAGCTGCTTCCGGCTTTCCACATGTGACTCGTCAATTTCAGCAAAACGTTGATTCTTGTCATTCTATTAGATTGTTAGACGATCGCTAGTGATTGTAAGTCAATTTTCATCGTTTGTTAGATCTCCATTTTTATTTAATCGCCGAAAAACTTTTCGGCGCTAGAGCGCGCTGCTTGTCACGAAGGTTGGCGGCATCGTCGCGACAGCTGCTTCCGGCTTTCCACATGTGACTCGTAAATTTCAGCAAAACGTTGATTCTTGTCATTCTATTAGATGGTTAGACGATCGCTAGTGATTGTTAGTTAACTTTCATCGTTTGTTAGAGCTCCATTTATGTTAAATCGCTGAAAAACTTTTCGGCGCTAGAGCGCGCTGCTTGTCGCGAAGGTTGGCAGCATCGTCACGACAGCTGCTTCCGGCTTTCCACATGTGACTCGTCAATTTCAGCAAAACGTTGATTCTTGTCATTCTATTAGATTGTTAGACGATCGCTAGTGATTGTTAGTTAACTTTCATCGTTTGTTAGAGCTCCATTCATATTTAATCGCCGAAAAACTTTTCGGCGCTAGAGCGCGCTGCTTGTCGCGAAGGTTGGCGGCATCGTCGCGACAGCTGCTTCCGGCTTTCCACATGTGACTCGTCAATTTCAGCAAAACGTTGATTCTTGTCATTCTATTAGATTGTTAGACGATCGCTAGTGATTGTAAGTCAATTTTCATCGTTTGTTAGATCTCCATTTTTATTTAATCGCCGAAAAACTTTTCGGCGCTAGAGCGCGCTGCTTGTCGCGAAGGTTGGCGGCATCGTCGCGACAGCTGCTTCCGGCTTTTCACATGTGACTCGTCAATTTCAGCAAAACGTTGATTCTTGTCATTCTATTAGATTGTTAGACGATCGCTAGTGATTGTAAGTCAATTTTCATCGTTTGTTAGATCTCCATTTTTATTTAATCGCCGAAAAACTTTTCGGCGCTAGAGCACGCTGCTTGTCGCGAAGGTTGGCGGCATCGTCGCGATAGCTGCTTCCGGCTTTCCACATGTGACTCGTCAATTTCAGCAAAACGTTGATTCTTGTCATTCTAATAGATTGTTAGACGATCGCTAGTGATTGTTCGTCAACTTTCATCGTTTGTTAGAGTTCCATTTATATTTAATCGCTGAAAAACTTTTCGGCGCTAGAGCGCGCTGCTTGTCGCGAAGGTTGGCAGCATCGTCGCGACAGCTGCTTCCGGCTTTCCACATGTGACTCGTCAATTTCAGCAAAACGTTGATTCTTGTCATTCTATTAGATTGTTAGACGATCGCTAGTGATTGTTAGTTAACTTTCATCGTTTGTTAGAGCTCCATACATATTTAATCGCCGAAAAACTTTTCGGCGCTAGAGCGCGCTGCTTGTCGCGAAGGTTGGCGGCATCGTCGCGACAGCTGCTTCCGGCTTTCCACATGTGACTCGTCAATTTCAGCAAAACGTTGATTCTTGTCATTCTATTAGATTGTTAGACGATCGCTAGTGATTGTAAGTCAATTTTCATCGTTTGTTAGATCTCCATTTTTATTTAATCGCCGAAAAACTTTTCGGCGCTAGAGCGCGCTGCTTGTCGCGAAGGTTGGCGGCATCGTCGCGACAGCTGCTTCCGGCTTTCCACATGTGACTCGTCAATTTCAGCAAAACGTTGATTCTTGTCATTCTATTAGATTGTTAGACGATCGCTAGTGATTGTAAGTCAATTTTCATCGTTTGTTAGATCTCCATTTTTATTTAATCGCAGAAAAACTTTTCGGCGCTAGAGCGCGCTGCTTGTCGCGAAGGTTGGCGGCATCGTCGCGACAGCTGCTTCCGGCTTTCCACATGTGACTCGTCAATTTCAGCAAAACGTTGATTCTTGTCATTCTATTAGATTGTTAGACGATCGCTAGTGATTGTTAGTCAATTTTCATCGTTTGTTAGATCTCCATTTTTATTTAATCGCCGAAAGACTTTTCGGCGCTAGAGCGCGCTGCTTGTCGCGAAGGTTGGCGGCATCGTCGCGACAGCTGCTTCCGGCTTTTCACATGTGACTCGTCAATTTCAGCAAAACGTTGATTCTTGTCATTCTATTAGATTGTTAGACGATCGCTAGTGATTGTAAGTCAATTTTCATCGTTTGTTAGATCTCCATTTTTATTTAATCGCCGAAAAACTTTTCGGCGCTAGAGCACGCTGCTTGTCGCGAAGGTTGGCGGCATCGTCGCGATAGCTGCTTCCGGCTTTCCACATGTGACTCGTCAATTTCAGCAAAACGTTGATTCTTGTCATTCTAATAGATTGTTAGACGATCGCTAGTGATTGTTCGTCAACTTTCATCGTTTGTTAGAGTTCCATTTATATTTAATCGCTGAAAAACTTTTCGGCGCTAGAGCGCGCTGCTTGTCGCGAAGGTTGGCAGCATCGTCGCGACAGCTGCTTCCGGCTTTCCACATGTGACTCGTCAATTTCAGCAAAACGTTGATTCTTGTCATTCTATTAGATTGTTAGACGATCGCTAGTGATTGTTAGTTAACTTTCATCGTTTGTTAGAGCTCCATTCATATTTAATCGCCGAAAAACTTTTCGGCGCTAGAGCGCGCTGCTTGTCGCGAAGGTTGGCGGCATCGTCGCGACAGCTGCTTCCGGCTTTCCACATGTGACTCGTCAATTTCAGCAAAACGTTGATTCTTGTCATTCTATTAGATTGTTAGACGATCGCTAGTGATTGTAAGTCAATTTTCATCGTTTGTTAGATCTCCATTTTTATTTAATCGCCGAAAAACTTTTCGGCGCTAGAGCGCGCTGCTTGTCGCGAAGGTTGGCGGCATCGTCGCGACAGCTGCTTCCGGCTTTCCACATGTGACTCGTCAATTTCAGCAAAACGTTGATTCTTGTCATTCTATTAGATTGTTAGACGATCGCTAGTGATTGTAAGTCAATTTTCATCGTTTGTTAGATCTCCATTTTTATTTAATCGCAGAAAAACTTTTCGGCGCTAGAGCGCGCTGCTTGTCGCGAAGGTTGGCGGCATCGTCGCGACAGCTGCTTCCGGCTTTCCACATGTGACTCGTCAATTTCAGCAAAACGTTGATTCTTGTCATTCTATTAGATTGTTAGACGATCGCTAGTGATTGTTAGTCAATTTTCATCGTTTGTTAGATCTCCATTTTTATTTAATCGCCGAAAGACTTTTCGGCGCTAGAGCGCGCTGCTTTTCGCGAAGGTTGGCGGCATCGTCGCGACAGCTGCTTCCGGCTTTCCACATGTGACTCGTCAATTTCAGCAAAACGTTGATTCTTGTCTTTCTAATAGATTGTTAGACGATCGCTAGTGATTGTTAGTCAACTTTCATCGTTTGTTAGAGTTCCATTTATATTTAATCGCTGAAAAACTTTTCGGCGCTAGAGCGCGCTGCTTGTCGCGAAGGTTGGCAGCATCGTCGCGACAGCTGCTTCCGGCTTTCCACATGTGACTCGTCAATTTCAGCAAAACGTTGATTCTTGTCATTCTATTAGATTATTAGACGATCGTTAGTGATTGTAAGTTAATTTTCATTGTTTGTTAGATCTCCATTTTTATTTAATCGCCGAAAAACTTGTCGGCGCTAGAGCGCGCTGCTTGTCGCGAAGGTTGGCGGCGTCGTCGCGACAGCTGCTTCCGGCTTTCCACATGTGACTCGTCAATTTCAGCAAAACGTTGATTCTTGTCATTCTAATAGATTGTTAGACGATCGCTAGTGATTGTGAGTTAACTTTCATCGCTTGTTAGAGCTCCATTTATATTAAATCGCTGAAAAACTTTTCGGCGCTAGAGCGCGCTGCTTGTCGCGAAGGTTGGCAGGATCGCTGCGGCAGCTGTTACGACTTTGCACATGTATCTCGTCAATTTCAGCAAAACGTTGATTCTTATCATTCTATTAGATTGTTAGACGATCGCTAGTGATTGTTAGTTAACTTTCATCGTTTGTTAGAGCTCCATTTATATATAATCGCTGAAAAACTTTTCGGCGCTAGAGCGCGCTGCTTGTCGCGAAGATTGGCGGCCTCGTCGCGACAGCTGCTTCCGGCTTTCCACATGTGACTCGTAAATTTCAGCAAAACGTTGATTCTTGTCATTCTATTAGATGGTTAGACGATCGCTAGTGATTGTTAGTTAACTTTCATCGTTTGTTAGAGCTCCATTTATATTAAATCGCTGAAAAACTTTTCGGCGCTAGAGCGCGCTGCTTGTCGCGAAGGTTGGCAGCATCGTCACGACAGCTGCTTCCGGCTTTCCACATGTGACTCGTCAATTTCAGCAAAACGTTGATTCTTGTCATTCTATTAGATTGTTAGACGATCGCTAGTGATTGTTAGTTAACTTTCATCGTTTGTTAAAGCTCCATTTATATTAAATCGCTGAAAAACTTTTCGGCCCTAGAGCGCGCTGCTTGTCGCGAAGGTTGGCAGCATCGTCACGACAGCTGCTTCCGGCTTTCCACATGTGACTCGTCAATTTCAGCAAAACGTTGATTCTTGTCATTCTATTAGATTGTTAGACGATCGCTAGTGATTGTTAGTTAACTTTCATCGTTTGTTAGAGCTCCATTTATATTTAATCGCTGAACAACTTTTCGGCGCTAGAGCGCGCTGCTTGTCGCGAAGGTTGGCAGCATCGTCGCGACAGCTGCTTCCGGCTGTCCACATGTGACTCGTCAATTTAAGCAAAACGTTGATTGTTGTCATTCTATTAGATTGTTAGACGATCGCTAGTGATTGTAAGTCAATTTTCATCGTTTGTTAGATCTCCATTTTTATTTAATCGCCGAAAAACCTTTCGGCGCTAGAGCGCGCTGCTTGTCGCGAAGGTTGGCGGCATCGTCGCGACAGCTGCTTCCGGCTTTCCACATGTGACTCGTAAATTTCAGCAAAACGTTGATTCTTGTCATTCTATTAGATGGTTAGACGATCGCTAGTGATTGTTAGTTAACTTTCATCGTTTGTTAGAGCTCCATTTATATTAAATCGCTGAAAAACTTTTCGGCGCTAGAGCGCGCTGCTTGTCGCGAAGGTTGGCAGCATCGTCACGACAGCTGCTTCCGGCTTTCCACATGTGACTCGTCAATTTCAGCAAAACGTTGATTCTTGTCATTCTATTAGATTATTAGACGATCGTTAGTGATTGTAAGTCAATTTTCATTGTTTGTTAGATCTCCATTTTTATTTAATCGCCGAAAAACTTTTCGGCGTTAGAGCGCGCTGCTTGTCTCGAAGGTTGGCGGCATCGTCGCGACAGCTGCTTCCGGCTTTCCACATGTGACTCGTCAATTTCAGCAAAACGTTGATTCTTGTCATTCTAATAGATTGTTAGATGATCGCTAGTGATTGTTAGTTAACTTTCATCGTTTGTTAGAGCTCCATTTATATTAAATCGCTGAAAAACTTTTCGGCGCTAGAGCGCGCTGATTGTCGCGAAGGTTGGCAGGATCGCTGCGGCAGCTGTTACGACTTTGCACATGTATCTCGTCAATTTGAGCAAAACGTTGATTCTTATCATTCTATTAGATTGTTAGACGATCGCTAGTGATTGTTAGTTAACTTTCATCGTTTGTTAGAGCTCCATTTATATTTAATCGCTGAAAAACTTTTCGGCGCTAGAGCGCGCTGCTTGTCGCGAAGGTTGGCGGCCTCGTCGCGACAGCTGCTTCCGGCTTTCCACATGTGACTCGTAAATTTCAGCAAAACGTTGATTCTTGTCATTCTATTAGATGGTTAGACGATCGCTAGTGATTGTTAGTTAACTTTCATCGTTTGTTAGATCTCCATTTTTATTTAATCGCCGAAAAACTTTTCGGCGCTAGAGCGCGCTGCTTGTCGCGAAGGTTGGCGGCATCGTCGCGACAGCTGCTTCCGGCTTTCCACATGTGACTCGTCAATTTCAGCAAAACGTTGATTCTTGTCATTCTATTAGATTGTTAGACGATCGCTAGTGATTGTAAGTCAATTTTCATCGTTTGTTAGATCTCCATTTTTATTTAATCGCCGAAAAACTTTTCGGCGCTAGAGCGCGCTGCTTGTCGCGAAGGTTGGCGGCATCGTCGCGACAGCTGCTTCCGGCTTTCCACATGTGACTCGTCAATTTCAGCAAAACGTTGATTCTTGTCATTCTATTAGATTGTTAGACGATCGCTAGTGATTGTAAGTCAATTTTCATCGTTTGTTAGATCTCCATTTTTATTTAATCGCCGAAAAACTTTTCGGCGCTAGAGCGCGCTGCTTGTCGCGAAGGTTGGCGGCATCGTCGCGACAGCTGCTTCCGGCTTTCCACATGTGACTCGTCAATTTCAGCAAAACGTTGATTCTTGTCATTCTATTAGATTGTTAGACGATCGCTAGTGATTGTAAGTCAATTTTCATCGTTTGTTAGATCTCCATTTTTATTTAATCGCCGAAAAACTTTTCGGCGCTAGAGCGCGCTGCTTGTCGCGAAGGTTGGCGGCATCGTCGCGACAGCTGCTTCCGGCTTTCCACATGTGACTCGTCAATTTCAGCAAAACGTTGATTCTTGTCATTCTATTAGATTGTTAGACGATCGCTAGTGATTGTAAGTCAATTTTCATCGTTTGTTAGATCTCCATTTTTATTTAATCGCCGAAAAACTTTTCGGCGCTAGAGCGCGCTGCTTGTCGCGAAGGTTGGCGGCATCGTCGCGACAGCTGCTTCCGGCTTTCCACATGTGACTCGTCAATTTCAGCAAAACGTTGATTCTTGTCATTCTATTAGATTGTTAGACGATCGCTAGTGATTGTTAGTCAATTTTCATCGTTTGTTAGATCTCCATTTTTATTTAATCGCCGAAAAACTTTTCGGCGCTAGAGCGCGCTGCTTGTCGCGAAGGTTGGCGGCATCGTCGCGACAGCTGCTTCCGGCTTTCCACATGTGACTCGTCAATTTCAGCAAAACGTTGATTCTTGTCATTCTATTAGATTGTTAGACGATCGCTAGTGATTGTAAGTCAATTTTCATCGTTTGTTAGATCTCCATTTTTATTTAATCGCCGAAAAACTTTTCGGCGCTAGAGCACGCTGCTTGTCGCGAAGGTTGGCAGCATCGTCGCGACAGCTGCTTCCGGCTTTCCACATGTGACTCGTCAATTTCAGCAAAACGTTGATTCTTGTCATTCTAATAGATTGTTAGACGATCGCTAGTGATTGTTAGTTAACTTTCATCGTTTGTTAGAGCTCCATTTATATTTAATCGCTGAAAAACTTTTCGGCGCTAGAGCGCGCTGCTTGTCGCGAAGGTTGGCGGCATCGTCGCGACAGCTGCTTCCGGCTTTCCACATGTGACTCGTCAATTTCAGCAAAACGTTGATTCTTGTCATTCTATTAGATTGTTAGACGATCGCTAGTGATTGTTAGTCAATTTTCATCGTTTGTTAGATCTCCATTTTTATTTAATCGCCGAAAAACTTTTCGGCGCGAGAGCGCGCTGCATGTCGCGAAGGTTGGCAGCATCGCTGCGGCAGCTGTTACGACTTTGCACATGTATCTCGTCAATTTCAGCAAAACGTTGATTCTTGTCATTCTATTAGATTGTTAGACGATCGCTAGTGATTGTTAGTTAAGTTTCATCGTTTGTTAAAGCTCCATTTATATTTAATCGCTGAAAAACTTTTCGGCGCTAGAGCGCGCTGCTTGTCGCGAAGGTTGGCAGCATCGTCGCGACAGCTGCTTCCGGCTTTCCACATGTATCTCGTCAATTTCAGCAAAATGTTGATTCTTGTCATTCTATTAGATTGTTAGATGATTGCTAGTGATTGTTAGTCAATTTTCATCGTTTGTCAGATCTCCATTTTTATTTAATCGCCGAAAAACTTTTCGGCGCGAGAGTGCGCTGCATGTCGCGAAGGTTGGCAGCATCGCCGCGGCAGCTGTTACGACTTTGCACATGTATCTCGTCAATTTCAGCAAAACGTTGATTCTTGTCATCCTAATAGATTGTTAGACGATCGCTAGTGATTGTTAGTTAACTTTCATCGTTTGTTAGAGTTCCATTTATATTTAATCGCTGAAAAACTTTTCGGCGCTAGAGCGCGCTGCATGTCGCGAAGGTTGGCAGCATCGCCACGATGGCCGCGATAAACGTATATAATTTTAATCAAAAATGGGAAATCGGTGCAAATGATCAACGAAATAGAGAATTAAAAAAAAAGCGTGAGCATCTCAAACCTCGATCTGATCATGAGCCTTTTTTGCTCGATATTCCTAATTGTGAGTCCTGGTCGAACTCCCATAAAGTGAATCTAGATTTAAAATTGGCAGAATACATTTTTTTTTATACTACTCAAAACAAAATCAGGGCCACTTGTACATTTACATTTTTAAGTAACTGAATGTTGACCCACGACCACGTTATGATAATTATCAAGTTTTTCAGCGATTAAATATAAATGGAACTCTAACAAACGATGAAAGTTAACTAACAATCACTAGCGATCGTCTAACAATCTATTAGAATGACAAGAATCAACGTTTTGCTGAAATTGACGAGTCACATGTGGAAAGCCGGAAGCAGCTGTCGTGACGATCCTGCCAACCTTGGCGACAAGCAGCGCGCTCTAGCGCCGAAAAGTTTTTCAGCGATTTAATATAAATGGAGCTCTAACAAACGATGAAAGTTAACTAACAATCACTAGCGATCGTCTAACAATCTATTAGAATGACAAGAATCAACGGTTTGCGGAAATTGACGAGTCACATGTGGAAAGCCGGAAGCAGCTGTCGTGACGATGCTGCCAACCTTCGCGACAAGCAGCGCGCTCTAGCGCCGAAAAGTTTTTCAGCGATTTAATATAAATGGAGCTCTAACAAACGATGAAAGTTAACTAACAATCACTAGCGATCGTCTAACAATCTAATAGAATGACAAGAATCAACGTTTTGCTGAAATTGACGAGTCACATGTAGAAAGCCGGAAGCAGCTGTCGCGACGATGCCGCCAACCTTCGCGACAAGCAGCGCGCTCTAGCGCCGAAAAGTTTTTCAGCGATTAAATATAAACGGAGCTCTAACAAACGATGAAAGTTGACTAACAATCACTAGCGATCGTCTAACAATCTATTAGAATGACAAGAATCAACGTTTTGCTGAAATTGACGAGTCACATGTGGAAAGCCGGAAGCAGCTGTCGCGACGATACCGCCAACCTTCGCGACAAGCAGCGCGCTCTAGCGCCGAAAAGTTTTTCGGCGATTAAATATAAATGGAGCTCTAACAAACGATGAAAGTTAACTAACAATCACTAGCGATCGTCTAACAATCTAATAGAATGACAAGAATCAACGTTTTGCTGAAATTTACGAGTCACATGTGGAAAGCCGGAAGCAGCTGTCCCGACGATGCCGCCAACCTTCGCGACAAGCAGCGCGCTCTAGCGCCGAAAAGTTTTTCAGCGATTTAATATAAATGGAGCTCTAACAAACGATGAAAGTTAACTAACAATCACTAGCGATCGTCTAACAATCTAATAGAATGATAAGAATCAACGTTTTGCTGAAATTGACGAGATACATGTGCAAAGTCGTAACAGCTGCCGCAGCGATGCTGCCAACCTTCGCGACATGCAGCGCGCTCTCGCGCCGAAAAGTTTTTCGGCGATTAAATAAAAATGGAGATCTAACAAACGATGAAAATTGACTAACAATCACTAGCGATCGTCTAACAATCTAATAGAATGACAAGAATCAACGTTTTGCTGAAATTGACGAGTCACATGTGGAAAGCCGGAAGCAGCTGTCGCGACGATGCCGCCAACCTTCGCGACAAGCAGCGCGCTCTAGCGCCGAAAAGTTTTTCGGCGATTAAATAAAAATGGAGATCTAACAAACGATGAAAATTGACTTACAATCACTAGCGATCGTCTAACAATCTAATAGAATGACAAGAATCAACGTTTTGCTGAAATTGACGAGTCACATGTGGAAAGCCGGAAGCAGCTGTCGCGACGATGCTGCCAACCTTCGCGACAAGCAGCGCGCTCTAGCGCCGAAAAGTTGTTCAGCGATTAAATTCAAATGGAGCTCTAACAAACGATGAAAGTTAACTAACAATCACTAGCGATCGTCTAACAATCTATTAGAATGACAAGAATCAACGTTTTGCTGAAATTGACGAGTCACATGTGGAAAGCCGGAAGCAGCTGTCGCGACGATGCCGCCAACCTTCGCGACAAGCAGCGCGCTCTAGCACCGAAAAGTTTTTCAGCGAGTTAATATAAATGGAGCTCTAACAAACGATGAAAGTTAACTAACAATCACTAGCGATCGTCTAACAATCTATTAGAATGACAAGAATCATCGTTTTGCTGAAATTGACGAGTCACATGTGGAAAGCCGGAAGCAGCTGTCGCGACGATGCCGCCATCTTCACTTGTCTTGCAGCGCGCTCTAGGGCCGAAAAGTTTTTCATTAATTTTACTAATAATTGAGCTCTAACAAACGATATAAAGTTACTAACACTTACTAACAAACGACTAACAATCGATTGGTTACGAAGAAAAGTTCGAATTCACCAGAAAACTATTTTCTTGGGCTAACTTCGGCATAAATTTTTTTTTTCGTTTTATTCAATAAATAAAGTCTAACAAACGCTGGGTTTTGTCTAACAAACGCTAACAAACGACTAACAATCGATTGGCGTCGAAAAAAATTCGATATTCCCATAGTCGGCGGCTAAGTTTATGGAGCTGTATCGATCGTAGCGCGGTCGATCTCAGTATGGCGCGTTATCCCCTCTCTTCCTACTGTCGTTCGTTGCGCGCGGTGCCAAGCGCGCTCTCGTGTCACCCGCCGTCCCTGGGTCCCCCCACTCTATCGACTCATGACACGGTGGATCACGGCGCGCTTTTGACTAACGCGCTACAGCGTGCTTTCTCCTAATTACTCCCCGTTAGCGTAATTGATTATCGCGCGTCGGTAATCGATTACTCTAACTGTGGCTGCGCCGTTGGATGGCGCCACGTGCCCGCTTATGATGATATTACCGCTTGTTACTTGTATTGTGTCGATGTGGTGTTCGAATTTCGCGATGCCTCCTTGACCTTCAGGTTCTCCTGCTACTTTCGGGAGCCCTTGCAAATATTTCGTGTTTTACAGGTGTATGTGAGTGTGTGTGTATTGTCGCCTGGTATTTGGATACCTCCTCGCACTTTCTATTTTCCTAATACATATTTTCTCTCTATTCTTTCGTAATTTATTCCTCCTTCGTTCAATCTTAATATTTTTTAGTGCTCTTTTTCTTATTCTTATCTCGTTTTTTGTTTCCGTACTTATTGACTAAGAAAAAATGTATGCTATAATTCCTCCTTTTTAAGTTTCTTAAGGTTCCCTCTCTCAGCTTTCCGCCCCAATAAGGAGGTACTTTCCTGAGCGGTACATCCTTTTATCCACATAAAAAGTCAGACTTCCTTAAGGCGACTTCTTCCTTCTCTAGTTTTTCAGTCTTTCCCCCTCTCAGCTTTCCACCCTTAAAAAGAGATACTTTCCTGAGCGGTACTTATCGATCCACGAAAAAAGTCGAAATGCCGTTCCTCCAACTTTCCTCCTCTTTTATACCCATTTTGTATTGTTTATTGTTCCCCTTCCCTTACTGATTACCCATCATCCCCTTTATTGTAAACTTTTTCATACTTTAAATAAATTTTACCTTTTCTTTGTTTTTTTTTATTTCCTCTGTTTTCTTTCCAACGACTTTTTCCTCTTCCCTTATTTTTTTACTGTCGTTGCCTTTCTCTACTGTTTTTGTTTATACCCTCGATTGTTTTTGGTTTTTTTTCTCTCACTTTTTGTACCTTTCGCTTATTGTTTCATGACCTTTAGTTTTTTTTGTGTTTACTTGGGTTTTCCTGAGGTCTACGTTTTGTAACTTCCCCCTCCCCTATTCCTACCGACCGGTCTTTTACCGTTTGTGGTGGGGGCATTAGCATAATACGTACTTGTACGTCTCAATATATATATACAGGGTGACTTTTATATGGTGGGCTGAATTTAATGAGTGGAACAAATGAGCTAAATCAGACACGGGCGCGCTATAGGATGTGCTAGTCTGCTGACGTCACAGCCGCAACTTCCGAATGTTCGGCTGTCACAGGAAGTTGGTCCTATGACACGCGGTCGAACAGAGGGATCTGAATGTGTCTCTATCCGAGAACGTAATTGGAACGAATGGCAATTTCAAAAATGTTCGAGGATTCGCTAATAACGAGTCGGAGATGTGTGCGGCCGTGTAGGTGAACAAGTAGATCGTGTGGATTCGGCTTCGGTCCGGCCAATGAAGGGTATTCCAAAGTCAATAATGGAAATACAGGATGTTTTTACGTTTCGGCCCTCGGTTCGGGTCCTCTTCAGAAGTCTTTTTATTCTGTATATGTTGTGACACACATTTTTTTAAATACAATGATATTTGACAAAAATTATATAAATGAGTGTTTTTTGGTCATGATTCTGTTATATAGTTTTATGTCGTGTTGTATAACAATACTGTTGGTTATGTTTAGGTTATACTTATGTTGATAAATTGAGTTATTTAATTTTATATATTGGTGTTTGAGATGTGTGAAGAGTGCGAGAGAGGGTTAATCTATTGTGATGTGATAGAAAAGATAAATTGTATGATTAAACTAACCTCGATATTGTTGATATTTTAAGTCTTTGCCCATATTAAGAAGGTTGTTATGTGGAGCATTATTTATGTTTGTAAATAATGTTTGGTGAAAAACGTATTCAATAGATAAGGAATTTTTTCGTTTATCGGCGATTTTTTTTTGTCTGTAACCAATGTGTTGACGACCCGCGGCGAGAGGCGCCAGGGTGCCCAGCGGCAATCGCGGGAAGCACGCGGGTAGCAACGAGCGAGACGACGGGGCGACTGCGTCGCCACGCAGTCTAGAGTAGCGCTCGAACCGGCAAAGCGAGTGCACGTGTCGGCGCGCAGTACGAGAGAGAGCGAGAGAGTACGAGTCAGAGAGTGCGAACGGAGCGCCCACCACGCGGTCGGCAGGGGCTTCGAGCCGGGAACGGCAATCGGAGTAATATCGTTAATCGGAGTAATATATTCCGTGTATCGTAGAATAACTGTAATAGTACCTTCGCATGGACTTGCTGTGATTATCGGTGTGAATTGCTGTGAATTGCTGTGAATTTCGGTGTGGACTTGGACAAAAAAAAGAGTTAGATACGAGTGCCGCGCGAAACGTCTCGAGAGTGAGACGCGTGGACCGCTCCACGAAAACTTTTGTTAATTCGTTCCTACATCGTAGTCTTAAGCCGCGTAACTATAGTATTACCCAATATCTAATAAGTGTTGTTATTTATCAATTGCTAGTGCGGATTCCCTCCTTTTCGAATTGTTAATAAAATAAAATAAAAAGGGAATACAGCTCCGGGCCGCACATTTAAACAAAAAAAAAGAAATAAACGTGTGTTCGAAGTGTTTTATTAACCCTCCGCTAGTATCCCCGTGGCGCTGTAACGAAACTGTAGAGAGAGAAAGGAAAGGTAGTAAAGAGTTCGTTTTAACATATCAGAAGTGGGATTCAGACTCGAAAAGTGCGGTGACCAATTCGCGTACGCAACGCGCCGGATGGTGGAAGAAAGCGAATTCGAACGCTTCGTGCGCGAAAAATTAAACGAAATGGGACTAAATCGAACCCTCGGAAGGGGACGCGGACGTGGTGAGGACGGAACCGCGCGAGTGTCGTTGCCGGGACGCGGGAGTGATGGTGGCCAAGATGGCGGACCAACGGTCGCGCGAGCGGGCGCGCCAACGGGTGTCGCGACGCGCGATGCCGCCTCGTTGCCGGAGCGGCCATTAAACATGCGGCCGGAAGAGACGGATGGTGCGCGTGCGTCGTGTGCGCTCGAGGAAGACGCGGGTGCGACCGACGAATCGGGAGCGACGAGTGGGCCACGTGGTGCCCCTCCCGAGCAATCGTCGTTACAGGAGCCCGCGAACGCCGACCTTATCGCGGCCTTTAGGAGGCTCTTGTCCACCGGGGACAAGGAGGAACTTCTCGTTCAGCTGATGGCGAGCCTGGCCGGAAATCGCCCGGCTGCGATGCCAGAGCCGTCAACGGCCACGGTGCAAAGAACGACGTTTCAAATGGTGCCGAACTTTTTACAAAATATCGAACATTTTACCGGTGCGGAAGACAGTGCGCGCGCGAAAGAGTGGCTCGAAAATTTGGACGCGACGGGTAGACTACATCAGTGGCCCGAAGAGTATTTGTTCGAAGCCGCGAGGATGCACCTACGCGAGGGTGCCCGCGACTGGTACCGGAGCCAGGCGCGCGAATTGACGTCGTGGACTCTGTTTCGTGAGGCCTTTAGGGAAACGTTTCTCGTGCGTGACGAACTCTCCGTGCGATGGTCGAGAATGAAAGCCCGATCGCAGGGTAAATCGGAACCACTCGCGACATATTTCCACGCGAAAGTGAGATTATGTGCCGCGTTAAAACTGTCATTCCGTGAAATTAAGGCGGAAGTTCTGGTGGGCTTATGGTCCAAGGAGTTCGCGAGTGCGGTCATGCCGGCGTCGCAGTTCGACGTGAACGACCTGCTACACGATTTGAGGTACTACGAGAAGATTCTCATGGAGCGAGCTGAGAGGGTACGGGCCGCCCGAGAGACGACGGTGCAGCGACCCCGTCAGCAAACGGAGCGAGAGGCACCGGAGAGGCGTACGACTGCCGTTACCACCGGGTCGAAGCGGGACGACGTCCAAACGACCACCACGGTGAGAGGGGTAGCCGACTACGAACGTAAGTGTTTCAATTGCTCGAAAAAAGGCCATCTCGCGCGTGATTGCCCGGAACCCCGCAAGGAATTTAAGTGCTATAAGTGCGGAAGGGCCGGGCATATTAGCCGACGTTGTCCGGAGGCGGCTCCGGCGACGATTCAAGCAATCGGTAAGGCACATGACGCAGCGGCCGTCAAGTACCTGAAAAAGGCACAGGTAAATGGACAGGAGCTCACGGCGCTCGTTGACCCGGGTAGCTCCGAGTGCACGATGCTCGCTACGGTAGCGTTGAAAGGGCAATTTAGGATGGAAATATCGCCTCAAGCATTGAAGGGCTTCGGGCCCCCGAGTTGTGTCGTAACGAGCCCCGGGATCGTCAGAGCGTCGATCGCCATCGATGGGGTTGAGGTGCAGGACGTGAGATTCCGAATAGTACCTGACGATACGCAGCCGGTAGACGCAATCGTGGGGCGGACCTACACCGATCATCCTACGGTAAATTACCACAAGGTGGGCGAGACGCTCACGTTCGAGTACGCCGACGAGTTGCCGCAGATGGATGGAGAAGGAGCCGCAGGACCAGTCGTCCCCGAGGGAACACGAATTCCTCCGCACACCATCGGCTTCCTCGGTGCGGCAGATCAGCATGGAGACTACTCTCTGCCAGTATTGAATTTGGGAACGCGTGAGCGAGCAGTCAAGGCGAATGACAGAAGTCCGGTACGCGGAGAAATCTCGCGCCTACCGGTCGTTCGTCGATGCCGGGACAATGTGCCTCCGATTCAGACGTCGGATCTAAATGTAGGACCGGAGCAAACAGAGGAAGTGGTCAAGGACCTCTGCGCCACCGTGAATCGGTTCCGAGACTGCGTGTCGACCGATCTGCGGGATTTGGGTTGTGCGACCGCGTGCACAATGGACATTCGATTGAAACAGGGTGCCCAACCCGTGAGTGCGAAACCTTATCGGGCAACGGAAGGTGAGAGGACTGAAATAAAGAAAATTTTAGCGGACTGGCGGGAAGCGGGCATAGTGACAGATACCGAGTCGCCCTATGCGAGCCCAGTGCTCTTAGTGAAAAAGAAGAGTGGAGAATCACGTTTATGTGTAGACTTTAGAAAATTAAACCGGCAGACGGAACGCGTCCATTTTCCGCTGCCGAATATCGATGAACATTTAACAAAGATTCGTGATAGCTCTTTGTTTATCGTGCTAGATCTTGCGCACGGATATTTACAGATCCCGCTGAGTCCAGATTCCAGGGAAAAGACCGCCATCATTACGCCAGATGAGACAGCCGAGTTCACTCGGATGGTGTTTGGGCTGATGAACGGGCCGGCCTTCTTCTCCAAGGCGATGCACCGGGCGTTGGGGCCCCTTCGAGATGAGGTCGTGCTATACTATGTGGACGATATACTAATCCCTGGACGAGACTGGTCGTCGATGAAGGAAAAATTGGAGAAGGTCTTCACGGCGTTGAGAGGCGCGGGTTTGACGATCAAACTCGCCAAATGTAAATTTTTGTTTCGAAAGGTCACATACTTAGGGTACGAGATATCGGGCCAAGGGATCGAACCCGGAGGGGAAAAACTGGAGGCGGTACGGGATTTTCCAGTTCCACGAAATGCTCACGAGGTGAGGAGGTACCTGGGGCTGACGAGCTTCTTCCGAAAGTTCGTGCCGAAGTTTGCCCAGCTGGCTGAGCCGTTACATCGATTGCTCCGGCAAGGCGTAGCGTTCGTGTGGACCCCAGAGCAACAACGAGCGTTCGAGGCGCTGAAGGGACGGCTTCTAAAACAACCGGTCTTGCAGACGTACAACCCCGCAGCACCGACGGAGATGCACACCGATGCGAGTGCGGAGGGATTGGCCGCGATGCTGTTGCAGCGCGACGCCACGGGACGGCTCAAGTTGGTGTACGCCATCAGTCGGAGAACGACCGGCCCGGAACGAGCATACCACAGCAGCAAATTGGAGTTGTTGGCGGTGGTATGGGCGGTGACCCGACTCCGCCCGATGCTGGCCAACATCGAGTTCACGGTTGTGACCGACTGCAACGCGCTCGTCTACCTGAGCACGCAGCGGACCCTGAACCCGCAGGTAATCCGTTGGAACGACACGCTGAGCGACTACAACTACCGCATTGTACATCGACCTGGGGCGAAAATGGCGCATGTTGACGCCCTGAGCAGAGCACCTGTGGAGGCGCCGGAGTCCGGACGAGGAGCGGTCCTGATGGTGAACGACGACGACGAGCTGGTGCGGATGTACCAGGCGAGGATAAAGGCCGTTCTGGAAAAGACGAGAGGCGCACGTACGCCGGAGGAACGACATCTGGTCGACGGGTATTCACTGGAGGCGGGCGTGGTCTACCGAGTCAGCGATGGCACGCGCAAGTATGCCGTACCACGGGCAATGCGGAAGGGGTTAGTGGTGAAATTCCACGACCTCAAGAGCCACCAGGGTATCGAGCGTGTCGTGACACGCCTTAAGCAGCACTACCACTTCCCGAGGATGAAGACGTACGTCAGGCGACACGTGGGTGCCTGCACGTCCTGTTTAAAATTCAAACCGAGAGGAGGCCGACAACCGGGCGAACTTCACCCGATTCCGCCGAGCCAGCGGCCATTCGAGCTCGTGCACATGGACCATCTGGGGCCTTTTGTTGCCAGTGGAAGAGGCAACAAATATGTTTTTGTGATTACAGACACGCTGACCAGATACGTCATTCTACGAGCAGTCAAGGACACTAGCACGCGGGCCGTGCTCAAACATCTAGAAGAGTTCGTGAACGAGTACGGGGCTCCCGCCCGGATCATTTCGGACAGAGGGACGTGTTTTACCTCGAGGGGGTTCGAGGAGTTCTGCAAACGGCAGGGCATTCGGCACACACTTAACTCCCCGAGACATCCGCAGGGGAACGGCCTAGTGGAAAGATGTAACGCCACCATTCTGCCGGCCCTCCGGAGCAGTTCGAGCGACGACGAGGGGCGAACGTGGGACCGGGAGTTGCGGCGACTGCAAGGCGACCTCAACGAGATGCACAACGCAAGTACGGGCAAGAGCCCGTTCGAGCTTTTGTTCGGGTATGTGCCGCAACGCGAGGAGGGTCCATTACGCCAGGTGACCGCGCGAGGAGGAGACGCCTACGAGGAGCCAACGGGAGTGCGAGAGGCCGCGAGGGCACGACTACAACAGCAGCAACAGTCGATGAAACGGCGATACGATGCCGGACGGTTGCCCGACGTCAAGTTCCAGGTGGGCGACATCGTCTACGTGAAGACCGCTAGTGTAGCCACCGGGGAATCCACCAAACTGCAGCCGCGCTATCGCGGACCACTGAGCGTTATCGAGAAGCTGCCGGCGGACACGTATCGTGTATGCAGCCTGGGAGACGACGCTGGAGGGCGGCGATACGCTTCGACGGCGCACGTGAGCCAAATGAAGCGTTGGACGCCCGAAACCGCAAGCTCTGGCGACGACACCGGCGAATCAGACGCAAGCAGCGACAACGAGAGCCGCGACGGAGGTCCAACGGCATCGTGCACCCCTACAAGGCGAGAAACCGCCGGACGAGGCGAAAGCGGCGAGTCGAACCGGGATGGTACGAGTCCCGACGGATGGACACGGAGCCGAAGATGTCGGCGCCCGCCTCGCTGGTTAGCCGACTATGCATAGGCGAGGAAGAGGATATGCGCTCGAGGACGAGCGTCAATTAGGATGGCCGAATGTTGACGACCCGCGGCGAGAGGCGCCAGGGTGCCCAGCGGCAATCGCGGGAAGCACGCGGGTAGCAACGAGCGAGACGACGGGGCGACTGCGTCGCCACGCAGTCTAGAGTAGCGCTCGAACCGGCAAAGCGAGTGCACGTGTCGGCGCGCAGTACGAGAGAGAGCGAGAGAGTACGAGTCAGAGAGTGCGAACGGAGCGCCCACCACGCGGTCGGCAGGGGCTTCGAGCCGGGAACGGCAATCGGAGTAATATCGTTAATCGGAGTAATATCGTTAATCGGAGTAATATATTCCGTGTATCGTAGAATAACTGTAATAGTACCTTCGCATGGACTTGCTGTGATTATCGGTGTGAATTGCTGTGAATTGCTGTGAATTTCGGTGTGGACTTGGACAAAAAAAAAGAGTTAGATACGAGTGCCGCGCGAAACGTCTCGAGAGTGAGACGCGTGGACCGCTCCACGAAAACTTTTGTTAATTCGTTCCTACATCGTAGTCTTAAGCCGCGTAACTATAGTATTACCCAATATCTAATAAGTGTTGTTATTTATCAATTGCTAGTGCGGATTCCCTCCTTTTCGAATTGTTAATAAAATAAAATAAAAAGGGAATACAGCTCCGGGCCGCACATTTAAACAAAAAAAAGAAATAAACGTGTGTTCGAAGTGTTTTATTAACCCTCCGCTAGTATCCCCGTGGCGCTGTAACGAAACTGTAGAGAGAGAAAGGAAAGGTAGTAAAGAGTTCGTTTTAACAAATGATTAATTATAAGAGAGTTATATGTTTTATCAGTAAAAGCAGAAATCCTAGGACTGTGATAGTTACCTATTGAGAATTAGTTTTTGAGAAAATGTTTTCCTTTTTAGATGAGCAGAAACTCGAAATATACAATATTTTTTTCCTCCTACATGTTGAGTTTTGTGGTCAACGAGGGTGCGAGAGATACTGAGAGGTGTGTAATGTTTCTGAAGAAAGTTCGAGTCTCTGTACAGTGAGTTCGGGGAGGGAGATGATTTAGGCAGTGCCGTGTCAAGGGGAATAAAATAGATGTGTCAGGTTGGAGATGTTTAAGCTTAGTCATAATGTTATTAAAAGTGAGTTCATTATGTTAGTTTATTTGTTAGTTGATAATGTCAAATTTTAAAATTCTTATTATGTGAGGTGAATGTTGTAAAATGTTTTAATGATTATATTGTAGAATTGTAAATTGAGCTTAGTTTTTGGATGTCAGTTCTAAAATTTATAGCGTTGGGGTGTGCCTTAATTTGAATCATTTCTAAGATTAGTCTTTTTTGAGCCAGTTCTCATTGTTTAAAATTTTTACGTTGTCAAATTGAAAATCATGTTTTTGTTCTATTGCATGTTGTGCTAGGGCTGTATGTATTGTGGTGGTGTTTTTTAGGCTATTTTTGTGTTCTTTTACACTAGTTTCAAGATATCTTTTGGTTTGGCCAATGTATGTGGCGTTGCAATCTTTACAGTCAAATTGGTAAACTATGTTAGATTTTCGGTTGTTGGATATTTTGTCTTTGGAGGAGCCAATGATTGATGAGATATTGTGTTTGTTATTTGTGACCAAGGTTATTTTGTATTGTTGGAAGAGACGAATTAGTTGATGGTGAATGTTTTTTGTGTAGGGGAAGTTTATTATTCTGGAAGAGTCAAAATTGTTGTTATTAGTTTTTTTAAAGTTAATTATAGAAAGACGCTGTTTTATTATTTTTTCTGTGAAAGAGGTTGGATAGCAATTTTTTGTCATAGTGTTATTAATGAGTTTTAAATTATCATTGTGAAATGAAGGGTGAGATAGTTTTATTGCCCGGTCAACTAGCATGGAGATTATTGCTTTTTTTGGACGAGTGGGTGGTGTGAGAGAAAATTTATGAATCGGCCAGACCAAGTTGGTTTCCTATACCAGTTTGTTATAATAGCGTTCTGTTTGTGGATTAAAAGTAAATCTAGGAAAGGGATTTTGTTGTCTATTTCAATTTCGGGTGTGAACTGTAGTTTTGGATTGTAAGAGTTGAAAATTGTTTTGGTGGATTCGATTTCGTTTGTTGGGAAAGAAATAATAATATCGTCTACGTATCTTTTATATAATGGTACTGAGAATTTTAGTTTTTCTAAACAATTTGTTTCGAGATCTATCATGAGGATGTTGGATAATATTGGAGCTAGAGGTGAACCCATAGGTAATCCTGAGATTTGTTGATAAATTTTATTTAGGAAAGTGAAGAATGTTGAGAACATGATATATTCAATAGCTTTGATTATTTCTTGTAAAGGGAATGTTTTTGAAAATAAGTTTGATCGTTTTTGTAGGCTTTGGATAACTAGTTGTAATGGGATGTTAGTGTAGAGAGAAATTCGGATAGGATGAGAGAGTAGAGAGAGACTTCGAATGAGACTAATTTGTAGTTGAATGGGATTGAGATGTTAGAGAGTGAGTGTTTTAGGTTAAAGCTATCTTTGACGTGTGAGTTGGTCGTATTAATTAATTTTGTAAGTTTTGATTGTATGAATTCGGCTAGTTTGTGTGTTGGGCTATTTATAGATGATACTATTGGGCGAAGTGGATAGTTTTTTTTGTGGATTTTGGGTAGGCAATATAGACGGGATAGGTTGCGATTTACGGCTTTTAGATATTTGTATTTTGTCTCGTCAATGATTTTAAGTGTTTTCCATCTGGAGAGAATGTTGTTGATGCCTTTTTGTAGTGTGTTAATAGGGTTTTATTCGTTGCTTTGTAAGTTGTAGAGTCTGCGAGTAAGTCATGAGTTTTATTAATGTAGTCAGATTTGTTAAGGATGACTGTTGAGTTTTCTTTGTCTGCTCTTGTAACTAAAAGTCGAGAATTGTTTTTTTTTAAATACGGATGTTTGTTTTATGATTTGATTAGTATTGGAGAATGATATTGGAGTATTTATCTTGTTTAGTATTTTATTGAATCTGGTTCTGATTTCTATTTGTCTAGGTTTGTCAAGTAAAAAATCGAGTTTGGTTTCTAATTCAGAGATTGATTTGTGGATATCGTCTTTTATGTTTGAGGGTTTGAGGTAGGGAAAACAAAATTTTTCGCCTAGAGACAAGAAGGTTGAAATGTGTAGTGGAATGTCAATGTTGGAGAGGTTTATGAGCCAATCTTTGGTTTTGTTTAATGTGATTGTTGAATTTATGTTGTTCAGAAGATCGGTGGGTAGATTATTATTGGTGTATTGTTGTCTATTATTTAGTGTTGAGCATAAGATGTTGTGATTTTGTGTTGTTTGATTTGTGTTTTGATAATTTATGTAATGTGTGTTGTTTCGGTCTATATGTGTTTGTGAAGATATTGTTTTTAAAAATTCTTCGTGGTTGAAGATGTGTTGATGTATGTTGTTGGTACGTTGAACTCTAAGGTTTTGGAGTTTTCTTTGGTGTTTTTCATATGCAAGTTTTGAAAGTTTGTTCAATTTTATTTGTTCAAAAGTAAAAATTTGTTCTTTAATATTGTTTGAAGTTTTGTTGATTGTTTCTGAGTTTTTTCCACACGATCTACTTGTTCATCTACACGGCCGCACACATCTCCGACTCGTTATAATTGATTGGCTATAAACTGACACAATGACCTTCTTCAGCGAGATACTACAACTCTTCGGATATTTCACCTTAGCAGCTTTCAAGAACTGGAAACGAGACACGGCCACGAAGACTCGCCTAAAACAACAACTCCGATTTTTACTTAAATGTAGAAAGGAAGGTTTGATACCGAAACACATTTTCCCAAAACACATGAATATTCTAATTTCTGGTAACAAAAACAAAATAAAACTTAATAACATATCACACAAATTCCACAAATCCCTATTAAACATTGAAATAGATGATCTCAACTTTCGAATAAAAATTCTGAACCAAAAAATTGAAAAAAACTCAGAAACAATCAACAAAACTTCAAACAATATTAAAGAAAATTTTTTTACTTTTGAACAAATACAATTAAACAAACTTTGAAAACTTGCATATGAAAAACACCAAAGAAAACTCCAAAACCTTAGAGTTCAACGTACCAACAACATACATCAACACATCTTCAACCACGAAGAATTAAAAAAAATAATATCTTCACAAACACATATAGACCGGAACAACACACATTACATAAATTATCAAAACACAAATCAAACAACACAAAATCACAACATCTTATGCTCAACACTAAATAATAGACAACAATACACCAATAATAATCTACCCACCGATCCTCTGAACAACATAAATTCAACAATCACATTAAACAAAACCAAAGATTGGCTCATAAACCTCTCCAACATTGACATTCCACTACACATTTCAACCTTCTTGTCTCTAGGCGAAAAATGTTGTTTTCCCTACCTCAAACTCTCAAACATAAAAGACCACATCCACAAATCAATCTCTGAATTCGAAACCAAACTCGATTTTTTACTTGACAAACCTAGACAAATAGAAATCAGAACCAGATTCAATAAAATACTAAACAAGATAAATACTCCAATATCATTCTCCAATACTAATCAAATCATAAAACAAACATCCTTATTTTTAAAAAACAATTCTCAACTTTTAGTTACAAGAGCAGACGAAGGAAACTCAACAGTCATCTTTAACAAATCTGACTACATTAATAAAACTCATGACTTACTCGCAGACTCTACAACTTACAAAGCAACGAATAAAAACCCTATTAACACAATACAAAAAGGCATCAACAACATTCTCTCCAGATGGAAAACACTTAAAATCATTGACGAGACAAAATACAAGGATCTAAAAGCCGAAAATTGCAACCTATCCCGTCTATATTGCCTACCCAAAATCCACAAAAAAAACTATCCACTTCGCCCAATAGTATCATCTATAAATAGCCCAACACACAAACTAGCCGAATTCATACAATCAAAACTCACAAAATTAATTAATACGACCAACTCACACGTCAAAGATAGCTTTAACCTAAAACACTCACTCTCTAACATCTCAATCCCATTCAACTACAAATTAGTCTCATTCGACGTCGTTTCTCTCTACACTAACATCCCATTACAACTAGTTATCCAAAGCCTACAAAAACGATCAAACTTATTTTCAAAAACATTCCCTTTACAAGAAATAATCAAAGCTATTGAATATATCATGTTCTCAACATTCTTCACTTTCCAAAATAAAATTTATCAACAAATCTCAGGATTACCTATGGGTTCACCTCTAGCTCCAATATTATCCAACATCGTCATGATAGATCTCGAAACAAATTGTTTAGAAAAACTAAAATTCTCAGCACCATTATATAAAAGATACGTAGACGATATTATTATTTCTCTCCCAACAAACGAAATCGAATCCACCAAAACAATTTTCAACTCTTACAATCCAAAACTACACTTCACATCCGAAATTGAAATAGACAACAAAATCCCTTTCCTAGATTTACTTTTAATCCACAAACAGAACGCTATTATAACAAACTGGTATAGGAAACCAACTTGGTCTGGCCGATTCATAAAAAAAAAAATTTCTCACACCACCCACTCTCCTAAAAAAAGCAATAATCTACATGCTAGTTGACCGGGCAATAAAACTATCTCACCCTTCATTTCACAATGATAATTTAAAACTCATTAATAACACTATGACAAAAAATTGCTATCCAGTCTCTTTCACAGAAAAAATAATAAAACAGCGTCTTTCTATAATCAACTTTAAAAAACTAATAACAACAATTTTGACTCTTCCAGAATAATAAACTTCCCCTACACAAAAAACATTCACCATCAACTAATTCGTCTCTTCCAACAATACAACATAACCTTGGTCACAAATAACAAACACAATATCTCATCAATCATTGGCTCCTCCAAAGACAAAATATCCAACAACCGAAAATCTAACATAGTTTACCAATTTGACTGTAAAGATTGCAACGCCACATACATTGGCCAAACCAAAAGATATCTTGAAACTAGTGTAAAAGAACACAAAAATAGCCTAAAAAACACCACCACAATACATACAGCCCTAGCACAACATGCAATAGAACAAAAACATGATTTTCAATTTGACAACGTAAACATTTTAAACAATGAGAACTGGCTCAAAAAAAGACTAATCTTAGAAATGATTCAAATTAAGGCATACCCCAACGCTATAAATTTTAGAACTGACATCCAAAAACGAAGCTCAATTTACAATTCTACAATATAATCATTAAAACATTTTACAACATTCACCTCACATAATAAGAATTTTAAAATTTGACATTATCAACTAACAAATAAACTAACATAATAAACTCACTTTTAATAACCCTATGACTAAGCTTAAACATCTCCAAGCTGACACATCTATTTTATTTCCCTTGACACGGCACTGCCTAAATCATCTCCCTCCCCCAACTCACTGTACAGAGACTCGAACTTTTTTCAGAAACATTACACACCTCTCAGTATCTCTCGCACCCTCGTTGACCACAAAACTCAACATGTAGGGGGAAAAAAATATTGTATATTTCGAGTTTCTGCTCATCTAAAAAGGAAAACATTTTCTCAAAAACTAATTCTCAATAGGTAACTATCACTGTCCTAGGATTTCTGCTTTTACTGATAAAACATATAACTCTCTTATAATTAATCATTGGCTACAGACAAAGAAAAAAATCGCCGATAAACAAAAAAATCCTTATCGATTGAATACGTTTTTCACCAAACATTATTTACAAACATAAATAATGCTCCACATAACAACCTTCTTAATATGGGCAAAGACTTAAAATATCAACAATATCGAGGTTAGTTTAATCATACTATTTATCTTTTCTATCACATCACAATAGATTAACCCTCTCTCGCACTCTTCACACATCTCAAACACCAATATATAAAATTAAATAACTCAATTTATCAACATAAGTATAACCTAAACATAACCAACAGTATTGTTATACAACACGACATAAAACTATATAACAGAATCATGACCAAAAAACACTCATTTGTATAATTTTTGTCAAATATCATTGTATTTAAAAAAATGTGTATCACAACATATACAGAATAAAAAGACTTCTGAAGAGGACCCGAACCGAGGGCCGAAACGTAAAAACATCCTGTATTTCCATTATTGACTTTGGAATACCCTTCATTGGCCGGACCGAAGCCGAATCCACACGTTTTACTTATTCGCTAATAACTTTGAGAATAAGTAATTCTAGCAATACATTTTAATTTAATTTGGCGTGAAATTATTATTTTTCACCAAATACTACGAGTATTTTTGTTTTTTAGTGTTCTGTACTTACAAAATTTTAAGATAATTTATGAAACATTAAAAAAAATAAAAATACTCGTAGGATTTGGTAAAAACTAACAATTTCACGAGAAATTACGATAAAATGTAATGTTAGGATTATTCATTCCAAAAGTTGATAGCGAATCGCATATGATTGAAAATATTATTTGCGGAGCATGAAAACCTTGAACATTTTCGAAATGGACATTATTTTCAATACAGTTCACAATCTATCGATTAAGTTCAATCGGTTATCTTAACCCTCGATCCGTGAAGGAATTTGAGTCACCTTGGTCCCATGAACCTGGGTCGTTTTGGTTTTTGAAAATAGGGTTCGTTTCTTTCTTATGTTTGATATTAAAAAAAAAAATTTAAGCGACCTGCGAAGCAAATGATCTTGGGCAGGACGAAAACGGCGCAGGTTCGCGAAAGACGGGTTAAAATTCTCTACTCAATCGGTCAGATTGGATCGAGAATTCTGACGATCTGCGCGAACGACGAAAGGAGCATTGTTTATTTAACAAAGATAAAATCGGTGCTCGGAATGGTTCTCGGCGCCTTGATCGGACATTCCCGATATAACTCCCGATTTTATCTTTGTTACATAAACAATGCTCCTACCGTCGTTCTCGCAGCATCGTCAGACTTCTCGACCCAATCTGACCGGAAGTAAGATAAAATCGGAGACGAATTCGGGGCAGTATAATCGGGAATGTACGATCGAGGCCCCGAGAACCATTCCGAGCACCGATTTTATCTTTGTTAAATAATCAATGCTCCTTGGAAGGAGCATTGATTATTTCGAGAAGTTCGACGATGCCGTGAGAACGATGGATCGTTCTCACGGCATCGTCGAACTTCTCGACCGAATCTGACCGGAAGTACGATAAAATCGGACATGAGTTCGGGGCAGTAATATCGAAAATGTCCGATCGAGGCTCCGAGAACCATTCCGAGCACCGATTTTATCTTTGTTAAATAAACAATGCTCATACGGTCGTTCTCACAGCATCGTCAGACTTCTCGACCCAATCTGACCTAAAGTAAGATAAAATCGGAGATGAATTCGGGGCAGTAATATCGGGAATGTAGGAGGATTGTTTACTTAACAAAGAAAAAATCGGTGCTCGGAATGGTTCTCGGCGCCTCGATCGGACATTCCCGATAATACTGCCCCGAATTTGTCTCGGATTTTATCTTACTTCCGATCAGATTGGGTAAGGAAGTCTGAGGATGCTGCGAAAACGACGGTAGAAGCATTCTTTATTTAACAAAGATAAAATCGGTCCTCGGAATGGTTCTCGGGGCCTCGATCGGACATTCCCGACATTACTGACCCGAATTTGTCTCCGATTTTATCTTACTTCCGGTCAGATTGAGTAAGGATGTCTGACGATGCTGCGAGAACGACGGTAGGAGCATTGTTTATTTAACAACGAAAAAATCGGTGCTCGGAATGGTTCTCGGGGCCTCGATCGGACATTCTCGATATTAGAGTACTAGCAGTATTAGAGTACTAGCGGTACGAAATAAATTCCAGGAAATGTTTATTACCTTGCAATCGACCGTGCAAGAATTAATTCACACGAATTTGGAACAAACCCGGCACGAAATGGAATTGTTGCACGAAAAAAAACAGTAAATTGATCGAAACAGTCGAAAAATCGCAAAGTAAAATTGTAAGACTAGTCGACGAGCGAACAAAAGGTTTAGCCGACGAATTTGAGCGGAAAATAAAAACGATCGAAAGTAAAATCGCATTGTCGGAAGTTGGCGATACACAGTGGGAATACGACGAAGACCCCATTCGTAGCGCGCGGCGTAGAACGAAAAGCAACGACACAAAAACGTTTACAATATCACCGCGTACCCAAACTGTAACGACAACAACGTATACTTCGACCAACACTTTTTCAAAGCTGACTAGGCCGACTGTAACGCAAATAACACAAGCGCAATCCACAAATCTCCCGCAATGTGAATAACATTTTCAAGCCTTGGGAATTGGAATACCCCGGAAAAATTCGATACTGATGATTTTCCCGACGATATCGAGCGAAGAATCGCTGCGTCATGTATAAGCGGACAAAACGCGCTTAACGTTTTACCGGAAGTATTATCAGATACCGCGTATGCGTGGTAGAAAGTATTTCACAGAGACTGGGTCTCATGGAATGACTTTGCCACGAAATTTCGAGACACTTTCGGAGATTTGAAAGATGACCAGCAACTAAATTTCAAAATATAAAAACGAGTCCAGAAACCGAAAGAAACCGCGATTGACTACGTAATAAAAATTAGCGAAATGTACAATAAATTGCAAGAAAAGTTTGCAGTAAAATATCAGTTAGACAATTTTTTTTCCGGATTAAGTTCGAAATTGATAACGCACTTCGACAGAGAAGAAGTAGATTCATACGACGCGTTAATTAAGGAAATTCGTAAATACGAAGAAAAGAATGAGCTAATGTTGCAAGCGGACAAACAACGCGACGAGTATTCGCGCTATTCATGCAACTCAAGCGGTAAACAGCGATTAAATGTGATAGGAGACGTTACGAGAGAAAATTCGGTAAAATTAGACGAATGTAATAAGCCAAAAAGAAAAAAGCGCGACAAAATAGAAAGTTACCGAAACCGTAAGCAAGGAAGACATTTAGCTCTCGAAAGCCTAAAACAGATAGAAAACCTTAGCAAAAGACTCTCAAAATTACAGGTAATCCGGCAAGGAAAAAATGTTAACGAGAAGGACTCTCGAAAAAAATGCAGAAATAGTTCAGGTGAAGATACCAGCGGCCAAACGCGCCGACGATCTGGCCCTGATAGTTCTTGCTCTTCCAGCGCGACTTCATCGCTAAAGGGGGGAGAGAGGCGCCGATCGTCACCACGTAACAAGCGAAATTCAAACGACGAACGCAAATCGTATTATTCGCGAAGTTATCAAAGGAATAGTAGTAGGACTACGATATAAATCGCGCAGTAGTTTGTTACAAATGCAAGCGTGAGGGACATTACGCGAATCGATGCGATGATCGCGCAAACTCGCCTCCCAGACGCGAAAGATTCCGCGAGGAACCGCGTAGAGCCGAGAAGAGCCCAACACCACCTCCAAAAAACGCGCAAGAAGTCAGGAACAATTAGAATCACTCCCACTTCCTGACGCGACCTCGGGCATTTACTAAATGAACTAGGCAAACGATTAAGGTAAATGAGCACGATTTACAAGAAGAGAACGCCACCAGTTACGATACTGAGGAGCAAATATTAAGATCGTGTTTCGTAGCGGAAAACAGTACTCACGGTAATAACGATTTGGAAAATGACCATAGCTCACATACAGCATCGGAGACTGAATACACCGAAGACGAAGACAATGAAGAGCCATTAGCGGAAGTTAGAAGCGCTAGGCCGTGTCTTCAGACAATAGACGCTTTAGGTAGTACAGGTTCAATTGAGCACGCTTTTTTCGCGCAGAATTGCTCGATGGAGATAGGAACGCGCCGGACATTTAAAGGATACGCGTCCCCCAGACCTCTGCGAGAGCGCAGTATAATCCCGGTTACAGTGAAAATCGAGGAATAGTTTTTGAAAGGAATTCTGGACACCGGAAGCGATCGCAGCTCCATGAGCGGCTACGCATATGAGCAAGTACGTGCGTCACAATGATGCAGTCCCGTTAAAGATGCAATTTCTCGGACAGGAGTACAGCTCGCGCAGCAAGAATATGTCGCAATACCGCGCTACTCGGCGAAATTCCTTATTGACGTTTGCGACTGTTATGGAGAACATTGGTTCGCCATTTTAGACGGTCTGAGCACGCCAGTCATACTAGGAATGGACCTCATCTTGCCATGGAAAATAACGATAGATGGGAACAAAAACATTTGGAGAATTAGGGATTCGGAAATAGAAGTACCCTTTGATTTAGCGCAAGGATATTACGAGATGACAAATTCGATGCAAATCCAGCAATTATCGCCAGACGAACAGTCACGTTTGGACGAATTCTTGAACGAGAAATTGAATGCACAAGGGACTACGGGGACGAATGGTACGACGATGACGACTCATGTTATCGAATTGACAGACGCGACGCCAATCAGACAGAAACCATATCGGAGAAGCCCAGCCATAAACAAAATCTTAGACGAGGAGATCACTAGATTTTTAGAAAAGGGATTTATAGTACCCAGCAATAGCTCATGGTCCAGTCCTCCCGTTCTAGCGCTTAAGAAAAATGGCAAATATAGATTTTGCGTGGATTATCAGCGATTGAATCGCGTCACGAAAAAATCTACCTACCCTCTGCGCAGGATGGACCGAATTTTAGATTCGATGGTGAACAGACTAATTATTAGCACTCTCGACCTGAGCGGAGCGTTTCACCAGATCCCGATGGACCCAGATAGTAGAGAGTATACTGCCTTTGTGGTCGAAGGTCGGGAACTTTTCGAATACGTTCGCATGCCCTACGGTCTAACGAACGCACCCGCTACGTTCCAGCGTCTTATGGATGAGCTCAAAGATAAGTTCCTTGAGTACATTCGCGCGCAGAGATTGCCAGAAAGATATGCCGATCAAGTGTTCGCATACCTTGATGATTGGATAGTAATTTCAGAAACTTTCGATGAGCATGTAGTGCTGTTGGATATATTGTTTAGAATCTTTCAAGAGGCCAATTAGAAAGTAAATCGGTAAAAGTCTTATTTTGAGAGACAAGAAGTCGAATTTTTGGGTTTTATTTTGAATAAGGATGGCTTGAAGCCAAATCCCGAGCGTATTAACCCGATACTCACACCCCCGTAACCACAAAGAATTGCGGAGCTTTAACGGTTCCGGAAACTGGTACAACCGACACTTGCGTAATATTGCGAAAACTCAAGGGCCGCTGAATAAATTAGCCAGTCCTAAAGTACCATGGATCTGGACTGATGAATGCGAAGATACGTTTAACAACGTAAAGTCTGCGCTTAAAGGAGCGGTTACTTTGGTTCCACCAAGACCGGACTTGCCGTTCTGTTTGTACACGGACGCAAGTGACACTGGTATTGGAGCCGTATTGACGCAAAAAGATTCAGACAAAGAGTACTTAATCACGTGCTTAAGTCAACCCTTACGAGGTGCGCGGTGTAATTACACTTCGACCGAAAAGGAATGCCTAGCCGTGGTATACGCAGTGAGTAAGCTGCGATGCAACCTGGAGGGCACGAGTTTCACAGTGATCACAGACCACTCAAGTCTGCGATGGTTACACTCGCTCAAAGACCCGATAGGAAGGCTAGCGAGGTGGGCAACGGAACCGTTGTCGCACGACCTGATGATAGAGCATCGCCAAAGTACGACCAACGAGGCTCCAGACGCGCTTTCGCGGTTGTACGAAGACGCAGGCGATAATACGCTCCCTGCGCAAATGAACGACTTGCGGAAAAGTTCATGGTACGACACGATGGTCGATTCAGTAGAATCGAACCCTACGCGACATCCCCGCTACAAAACAGGAGACAATAATGCGTGGAAAGTAGTCCTGAGGGAGGACGAAGTTCTTTCAACCATTGAGAGATGCCACGGTACTCCCCAATCCGCGCACCAAGGCATGAGGAAGACCTATCATATGATTTTGAAGCTCTTCTATTGGCCAGGAATGCGTGAGGATGTCCGCCGATACGTAAATAAGTGCGAGACGTGCCTGAAGTGTAAGTCAGACAATACGCCACCCCATGGGTTAATGTATCTGCGTAAAATCCCCGAGCCCTGGGAAACGGTTTCGATCGATATCGTAGGCCCTTTTCCGCGCTCGAAATTGGGTACGAGTTATATTCTAGTTTGCGAGGATGTGAATACGCGATATTTAGAGTGCTTTCCCCTAGCGAAAGCTGACGGTCAGGAAGTTGTAAGGTGCCTCCGCACGTTGATTAATAAATTGCGAACACCTTAGGTGATAATTACAGATAGCGGTACAGAATTTATCAATAGAACGATATCAACATTTTTTGAAGAAACGGGAATCAGACAAGTTTCGACCCCGGTATATCATCCACAAGCTAATCCGGTAGAGCGCATAAACCGCAACCTGAAGGCAACGTTTGCTAGCTTGCTAGGACAAGATCATCGGGAATGGGACGAAACTTTGCAAGAGATTCAATTCGCGTATAATTCGACGGATCACACATCGTTAGGAGTAACCCCCGCGTTTCTTAATTTTGATCGTGAACCAAGACGCGCAGGAGAACCCTCCCTTGACACGATGGACGCGACCCAGACCAACGACAACGCTATTGATAACGACTGGACAGACCGCATGAAACGTTTAAAGGATTTACGCGAAAAGGTCGAGTCTTTTATGCTGAAAGTGCAAAAGAAACAGTGCGAACGTTACAATAGGAACCGACGGTCGAGTTTAGATTATGTGGAAATTGCAGATGTAGTTTACTACCCCAATAAAACGCTGTCAAGTGCTGCTCAAGGCTACAGTGGGAAATTAGCGCCCAGATATAGAGGCCCGGGAGTAATCACAAAAAAATTGTCACCGATAGTAGTCGTAATTAGTGATCCGTCAGGTAAAAAAAATCGGAAAATATTACATCAATGATTTAAAATTAGCAAAAAGAAGCACGAGATTAGAGAGAATGCGAAACGTGTAAAATTTAAGACTTTGATCAACAGCGCAATGGACCAACGCAGCGGCATCAGCAGCGTCGGTGAAGGCGGTAACGCGGGAAATGCGCCACCATGTGGATGGGGATCGCTGGAAGATTTCCAGATCACCGACTTCCCAGTCGTCCGCTTTACCATTCCGGAGCCTGAGGATGGGGTGATCCAGAGTCCCCTAGTTCTACGAGGGCCTACCGGCTTTGTCCTCGTACCAGCACGAGATATTCAAGAGATTCTAAGAAATTACGAGACACTACGCGCGCAGCAGCAGCCAGCCGCTAACGTCGTGTGAGCCGCCTCACAATTGTCTGCTGCTCATTTCTAGGCCGCACTCGAGCTTATGCGCGAGAGGGACGCCCTGTCCGCCAGGGTCATCAAGTTGGAGAAGGAGAATGAATCTCTGGTGGGGCGTCTGAAGGCTACCGACAACGAACTTACGCGACGCGTTCAAGCTCATCATCGCAACCAGATCAAGGTTGACAACTTGCTGAAGGTGAAAAAGCTCCTCACCAAAAGCGTCTCGGAAGTCTACCGCGCCCAATGCGAGTTGCGCCAACCCCACCTGCATCCGAAAGCGGTAAAAGGATGCCTGAACTGCCAAACCGAGGGACACAGCTGGCGATCTTGCAACCGTAAGGAGACGCGAGCTGTCTTTTGCCGCACCTGCAACTCCGAAGGGTTCACGGACGAAGACTGTCCGCACTACCGGGAGTTCGTCAACGACGTCATTCCGCTGAATGTGCGTTGCAAGACGTGCCGGCGTCTCCTAACAGAACCCGACCCAGCCTGTGGTCCGTGTCGTAAGCGCATCATCGACGAAGCCGTCACCAAGCGCTTACAGCTAGCCATCGACTACGAGGAGCGCCAGAACAAAGCCCAGTCCACGGCAGCTTCTGACTCAGTGGTCGATGCGTACCTGGAAGTGGTACGTCGCCAGCACGAGAGGAGAGGCAAGAGACAAACGCGTCACCATTGAAGACGTCAGCTCTGATGCTAGCGCCATTCACGCTGTAGCACCAGAGAAGAGGGCAAGAGCGCCGTCCAACGCAGGATCCGTCACGGACAATGCCACGCCAGGCACTAGCGCAAGCTGCGTCCAGCGTCGGCACCAGCGCCGATGACGACATCGAGGGAGACTCCGTCTAAGAGGCCACGCATCGCGCGATACTCGACGCGCCATAAACTTTTTTTATTTTTATATTACCCCTTTCTATTTTTGATACAGCATATAGAGGAACTACCTTATGCCAAAAGAGGCTTGACCTATGACTAAGCCGATTTTCGTTCTATGCCAAATTAGGCCAGATTCGTTACTAATTCGATTTCGTACCGCGCCAAGATAGGCCGGACTAAAAGATTTGATTTTGTTACGCCAAAAAGTCCAGTCGAACGCTAAAGCGAATTTCTTTTTTTTGTCTGAGTCGATTATGATTTTTAAATTTTCTTTTTCTTTCGTGTAGAACGACCCTCAGCATTTGGGCATTTTCAGTCAAGGGAGAATAAATGTTCACGTGTGTTATCCAATAATTACGGTAGTTAATTCAATTTGCCTACAACCAGCTCCCCATCCAATCATAGCGATCCCAATTAATTGAGTACACGTTTGGAGAAACTAACAGTTGGTGGAGGTAACCGAGAAGTAACGGAACCCGGATCGGTGGTGGCGTTGTGAGTAGACCAAGGTAACGCTAAGATGTTTATTGTCAATTGCTAACGCAGGTCTCACCACGACCAGAACTCAGCATGCGGGCACGATATTAGGGTCCATGTAAAAGGCTTTCGAACTTGACCTCAAAACTGGCAAGCAGCCGTTTAGAAGGGGGGAATGTGGCGTCCCGCCGCTCTCTTTTGCGTACAACGCGCTGCGTCGCTGTTTTAGTAGCGAAAAACACCAGAGTATGGTCCTGGCTAGACAGTTGCGAATTTCTTGCCCTGTCTAATCATGATTTTCGTTCACGCTTTTCATGTGGAACGAGCCGCACGATTTGAAGAATCGCTATGCCGCGGTCCTAGGCGCACGCAGTTCACGCACTCCGTTGACCCTACTTATCGATTATGGATCATCCCCTCGCCTGCGATCGATGCGGAAGGATCGGAACAAGGGATCCAGAGATTCTTCCGCCAGACCTTGAGCGAGACGTCAGAGTTTTTTCCGAGTCGATAGCGTAGTATCGATTGCAATCCTATTCCAAGTCCTCAGTTGAGGTTACTTCAAGGTATTTACACGCTTTGAGCTTATATCGAGTCATTCGGTACCAGCGGAATAGCTGAGTCTTTTGTAATAGCGCTTCCGTCGGAAGAGGTCAGATTGTGCGTAGTAGCGCGACCCTAGACGCCGACGAGGATCCGAATTTATTTAATTTTGTTAGCGCAATGACGCATTAAATATTTTATATAAAAAGTACGCAAGTGTGCGAGTATTCATTCGTCCCAAACCGAGGACGATCCTGGGAGAGATTCCACGAGCCGAGAACCGCGACTTAGGCCGAGAGCAAAAGAGACAGGAGGAGGACGTACAAGCCGCGAGATCGAAGCGCATCGTGAAGGTAAGTTTGAAAGCCTTATCCAGTCCGGGTACTCCTCGAGTTTTAGACGGAGTCTCATCAAGCGACTATTTGTTGGAGGGTTTAAAGTTTTGAGGATCCATATTAGTGGCTTATGATCCGTAACGATTTGAAATTTCTTCCCATACAAATATTGTCGAAAGTGTTTTACGGCCCAGGATATTGCCAACATTGCTTTCTCAATCTTGGAGTAGCGTTGTTCTGCCTATTGAGAGTGCGTGATGCGTAGGCAACGGGATGATCCTTTCCGAGGGATCCTTGAGATAGCACGGCGCCTATCGCATGGTTGCTAGCGTCGGTGGTGAGGGTGAAAGATTCCTTGAAATCAGGATATTGTAGAACTGGAGATGTTGTCAATGCCGTTCGAAGTAAATTGAACGATTGCTCTTACTTGTCTATTCATGACCATGCTGTTTCTTTTTTCAACAGTTTCGTAAGCGGTTAAGCGATCTTGCTAACATCCTTAATAAACTTCCGGTAATACCCAGCCAGTCCTAAAAAATTTCTTAATTTGTTTTTGATCGTTTGGCATAGGTTTGGCATAGCTGATAATGTCCCAGACCTTTTCTGCTTGATCTGGTGAGATGTGTTCGAGTCGAACGTTTTCCTTTAACGCTAGGATGCGTTCGGCGGAGTTCATACTTCTTATAGCGTTGACCCGGGCTGCATCCTTCGGTGCGTCTTGGGTTTCCTCCTCAGGTAGACCGGCGATTTCCTTAATAGGGGTACCGTGCAGCTGGTCAATTGTAACCGTTATAGGTTCTTCCGAGTCTTTACTCATCGATTCCTTTCGTGGATCCAGTTCAAAACGTTGTCCCTCGTAGACTCGGAGTGTCGTCAATTGGTCCTACGTTCCCAGCGTTGATTAGTCAGCACACCCCACACTTAGCACCAATTGTGATGTCAGCGTGGACACTTTTATTATAATTTTGGAGGAAAGGAGTGACTGACTCGCTCCAGAACTAGGTTGTAGGACGGAATAACTCGGTTAATACGGATTGAGCTACTTGAGACGGATTCATTCAAATAACTGACGGACAGAGATTCGGCGTCGTACAGTATTCGGAGACTTACTGACTGTCTTAGCTTAGAACGGAGGTAACTTATAGGGATGGAGTGTGGAAAAATCGAGATGGTGGGAGGATGGTGGATCCTTCTAGAAAATGCAGGCGATGGTATTTGATATCGGTGTCACGAGAACTTGAAAAACAATATTAAGGAATGAAAAGTTATGACATTCCTAATGCACACGGCCAGGCGTTATAAATTATATGAAAGCGCCGCTCACGACGATTCAGGCGCATCAAGAAAGGCCTGCATTATAGGTTTTCCAAGAATTTCGAAAGCCATGTGTAGGAATGATATTTCAAATGTAGGTAGATGGATGCTATAAATTTGGTGAAGAGCCACTTGCACAGATGCATCAGCAGTAAGGATCGTGGGAAGAAAATAGGGAGAAGAACGACCAAGCCAAAAATAGAGGACCTCATTACAATACATATATATTGAGACGTACGGGGGCGTCTCATAAATAAATAATCCCCACCATGCAGTCAGAAGCCAACCAACTCCAGGATAGGAGTAGGGGAGGGGGGGAATAACGGACTACCGAAGCAGAAAAAGAAACAAAACTATAAGCGAACAGAAAGACAGTGGAGAGAAAAACAAGAAAAAGAACAAAAACAGAGTACAGGTTACCAATTTAATTACAAGAAAAAAAGTCAACAATAACAAAGCATAAGGGAAGGGGAAAGGCAGAACTGCCAAGCAAGAAGGAAGACAGGGGAAATAAAACAAAGGAAAACACAAAAACAGGTGAGAACTAAAATTTATCTAAGAAAAGAGAAAAAGTTAACAATAAAAGCAATTAGGGCAATTAGGGAAAAAGTAAGAGAAGGGGTATGAAAAGGCGGTAAAATATGGGTATATGAGGATGGGAATTTTGGAGGAAAGACACTCCTGCTTTTTCTGGCAAATCGAGAAGTAATGGACACGAATACTAACTCCCGAAAAGGGGTAAACGAAAGTGACCGTGGAAACCGAAAGAAAGGAAAGAGTGGAGGCATCCGCTCACCAGAGCACTCTCAGATTCCGAGGATTGGACGAGTACTTTGAGACGTGAATACTAGGTCCCAAAAAGGGGTAAAGGAAAGCGTTGCCAAGGGAAAGAAAACGGAAGGGAATCTGAAAGGAGCAAAAATATTCAAAATTAAGTCAATAAAGAGAAGGAAAAGATAATTCATTAGTTAAACTTGGAATAATCACTGGTTCGAGGGAGAGGGAGTACGAGAGGAATACTAGGGAAAAGCACAAAAAAAATAATGAAGTAGGTAAAATAGGGAACCTCTCGTGAATACCGACCCGCGGATGAAGAAAACAACGAGTTGAATAAAAAGGGAAATTGAATAATTAGTTAATAGCGAAAGGGAGCGATTTATGGTAAGTTAAATAAACAAATAGTAGCAGAAGAGAATAAAGGGACAGGAGGTAAGAAGAGGTGCGAAATCACACACACACACACACACACACACACGCGCGCGCGCGCACACGCACACGCACACACACACACCACATGGGGAGTCTGAAACCCCTACGTGGCGCGTCCCCAGGCGGCGGATAGGGGGAAGCCCTCGTATATAAATATAGACATAGATGTACAAATATCTATATGGATATAGATATACATATAGCGATATCTATCTGGATATAAATATGGATATTGAAATGTCTATATAGATATACAGGGCAGGAGGCAATTAAAATACCTCCCGTGGACCAACAGACACGGGGAACAAACCTCGATAGCAAATGAATATGGGAAGTCCAATAAAGGATATACCGATTGGGGTGCAGGGGCACGGAACCCCAGTACCGGCGCCTTCAGGGAGTGACCAAGCGGGCTCCCGGGCGTCGTCATCGAACAACCGCAGTACCACGGAGGTGGGCCACTTGGCCTCCATGGCGCACAATGTTTCAAGTGAAGAAAAGGAAAAGACAGGTGGAAACCGAAAGGAGATTTTGAAGTTGGTGGAGAGGCACGGAAAGACGCTGGAGAGCCTAGCCTCTTTTATCCAGCAGAAGAAAAATCTCCACCAGGAGATCCAGCGGTGGGTGCCTATGCTTACCAGTACTTGGAAAGGTATAGAGGACCTCGTAGAGTGGAGTGCAAAACCACAGGCGGCAACGTTGACTGGAGGAACGCAAACCACGCCGACCATAAGCCAAGCGAAATCGACTTTCCCTAACAAGGAGAGGAACGATGAAGGCATGGACGTGGGCGGTACCTCGACGCAAGTAAGCAAGGCGAAGAGGAAAAAGCGGGTTACACCGACGTCGACCGACGGAAAGGAGCCGAAGGAGAAGCAGCTGGTGGAGCCATTGGCTGGTCAATCCGAGGATAAGGGCGACAGATCAGAGCAGAAGTGGCAGACTGCGCGAAAGAAGAAAAGATCGCACAAGATATCCGAGAAGCAGCCTCGGAAGAAGGCGCAGAAACCTCGCGAACGGCCGATTCTGCCCAACGCTGTCGTCATCCACAAAAAGGGTGACTTGAGCTATGCGGAGATCTTGAGTCGTATAAAGAAGGATCCGGCGCTCAAGGATGCAGGTGAATGCGTCCAAAAGGTACGCAGAACGAACGCGGGAGATCTGCTGATCGTTCCAAATAAGGAGAGCTCAGCCAAAGCACCGGAATTGCGAAACCAATTCGAAGGTGTTCTTGGTGAATCAGCAACGGTCCAGAGTAAAGTCCAGGAAGTTGATCTGGAGAGCAAGGACCTGGAAGAGGACGCGACGAAGGAGGAGATATCGGCGGCCCTGCAGAGAGTCTTGGGACCGGACTATTCAGTCAGGGAATACTCTCTTAAGTCTCTGCGTAAAGCATATGGGAGAACTCAGACCGCGGTAATGCGACTCATGGTGCCTGGTGCCCGGAAACTTCTGGATACAGGAATCATCCGAGTCGGCTGGTGTAATTGCAGAATCCGAGAGGTGGTGAGACCACTAAAGTGTTTCAAGTGCTGGAAATTTGGACACTTATCACGGAACTGCAAGAGCAACGTTGACCGGGCTAAAGACTGCATCAAGTGCGGTAACACTGGCCACAAAGTTGCCGAATGCACAGTAAGTATAAAGTGTGTCATATGTGCAGAAGCGGGAGATGGGGCACCCACAGCCCACATCGCAGGTAGCAGCCGGTGTCCAGCGTATACGCGCGCTCTCCAGGCTCTCCAGGCACTCCAAAAACGATGCAAATGAGAGTACTCCAGCTGAACCTCAACCATTGTGAAGCAGCACAGGACCTGCTCATGCAGACTGTGCACGAGCTGAAGCCTGACTTGGCGATACTCTCGGAACCATATAGACATCTAGACACGCAACCTTGGGAATCTGACGCAAGTGGGAAGGCCGCAATTTGGTCCTGCGGAAAACTTCCATTTCAGGATCTTGCGAGTCGGACGGAAACTGGTTTTGTGAGAATAAAAGTCAAAGGAGTTCATTTCTACAGTTGTTACGCACCACCTAGTCTGACGACTTATGAGTTTGAGAATTTTCTCGACAACTTAGTCGCAGACGCTAAACAACGCTTCCCGGTAGCCATGGCCGGCAATTACAACGCGTGGGCTGTGGAATGGGGTAGTAAAGTGACGAACAGGAAGGGCCAAGCTCTGCTTGACGTTATGTCCTTATTGGATGTAGTACTACTTAATCCAGGTACAAAGCCCACTTTTGTTAACGGTGAAGCCTCCTCTATAGTGGACCTCACTTTTGTGAGTAGTAGCCCGGCAAGAGGAAACCAGTGCCACTGGGTAGCCAGTGATATCTACACTCACAGTGATCATCAAGCGATTCTCTGGGAGATTCGCGGTGACTTCAGCAGAACAGCGAAGGCACCGAAGACAAACGGGAAGGGCTGGAAAGCGAAAATGTTTGATGCGGATATGTTTCGTGAAACTTTTGACACCAGCCCCCTCGCAGCGGAAAGTGCAACCGAGAAGGTCGAGGTAGTCATGCAGAGGGTCACCGAAGCATGCGATGCCACAATGCCACGGAAACGTAATGTCGACTTCCGACCGGCGGTACACTGGTGGAGCGAACAAATTGCCGGCCTCTGAAGGGAGTGTCATCGAACTCGCCGCCTAGCGCAACGAGCTCGAGGCAAACGCTCGTTCCCCGATTTGGAAGAACAGCACAGGAAGGCGCGCTTGAAGCTTAAAAAGGCTATCAAGCAGAGTAAAGCTGAAAGCTGGGGCGAACTGCTCAGCGAGGTGGAAGATGCTCCCTGGGGCAGGCCGTACAAAGTAGTAATGACTCGGCTGAAAAGCCAGCCAATGCCATCGCCTGTGGACGCAGCTCTGCTGGAAAAGATTGTTTCACATCTGTTCCCTGAGCAACCCGAGGAGGACTATCAGCTCGAAGAGGACGTCGATGAAGACATCCCAGCCATTACTGAAGAAGAGCTTCTTACGGCGATTGCCAGGGTGGGCAACAATAAAGCCCCCGGCATGGATGGGATACCCTACATCGCACTCAAGGCAGCGATCAAGTTGGCACCGGCAATATTCCTGGGCATGTACAATGCGTGTCTCAAAGAAGGAATCTTCCCGGACAAGTGGAAGCGGCAGAAGCTAGTGCTCCTCCCGAAAGGGAAAAAGCCACCGGACGAACCTTCATCCTATCGTCCGCTCTGTATGCTGGATACCGCGGGAAAGATCTTCGAGCGCATCATCCATAACAGAATTGAGAAGGTCGTGGACCCTCTACTGGCGGACGGCCAGTTTGGCTTCAGAAAGGAGCGCTCTACTCTGGATGCCATTAATACAGTGGTGAAGCAGGCGCAGGAATCGACTGCGGGGAAACGATGGGCAAGAGGGTCCAAGAAGTACTGCGCAGTTGTCGCTCTCGACGTCAAAAACGCTTTCAACTCGGCGATATGGAAGTGTATCATGGATGCCCTAAAAACATTAGATGTACCATGGTACCTACGGAGAATATCGGCGAGTTACCTATGTAATAGGTGGCTCATGTACGACACAGAGGATGGACCAAAGACGTATAGGGTGACTGGAGGAGTTCCTCAGGGCTCTGTACTTGGACCGCTTCTGTGGATCATCATGTACAATGATCTGCTGCTATTAAAATTGCCGAAAGGAGTGTCCATCGTAGCGTTCGCAGATGACGCGGCGCTGATTGTCATCGCCAAATTCCTGGAGCAAATCACCGCACTCTTCGGCGAAGCTTTCGCCAAGATAAAGGAATGGATGTCTTCTGTTGGACTGCATCTTGCAGCCCACAAAACAGAAGTACTCCTCGTATCCAGCAGGAAGGTGATGGAAACGGTGACGCTCAGGGTTGGAAACTCCGAAATCACATCCCAACCGTTCATTCGGTACCCGGGTGTGATTCTCGACGCGAGGCTGAACTTCAAAGAGCAAACCGAGCAGATCAGCAGAAAGGCCGCTGGGGTGGCTACCACACTGGCGCGACTCATGCCTAATGTTGGTGGCCCCAGACAGAAGAGGAGGAAACTGCTGTCATCAGTGACGACCCCAGTGCTCACTTATGGCATACCCATATGGGCTGATGCACTGGAAATCCAGGAGTACCGCAGGAAGGCTGCAGCAACGTATCGCGTCAGTGCCTTGAGGGTAGCCTGTGCGTTTCGCACTGTCTCCGAGGACGCTATCAATGTTATCGCGGGAATGCTGCCCATTGAGGTGCTTGCCGAGGAGCGTAGATCGATGTACCAGCAGAAGGGAGCTAGAAACCCCAGTTATGCAAGGACAGAAGCGAGAGCAACCAGTCTCAACGAGTGGCAGACGATGTGGGATGCTTCTCCCAAGGGAAGGTGGACACATCGACTAATCCCGAAGGTGGAGATATGGGTGAACCGTCTACACGGGGAGCTCAACTATTATCTCACTCAAGTGATCTCAGGACACGGCTGTTTTCGGGCTTATCTCTATAAGTTTAATTATGAAGATTCCCTGGACTGCCCAGCATGTGTAGCAGTCGAGGAGAATGCCGAACATGCATTGTTCCAATGCCCACGTTTTAGTGCCTCCCGCGCGATAGTCGAGGATCAGCTGGAGGCACGCATCACCCCGGACAACCTGGTTGAGTTGATGCTGAAGTCAGCAGACGCATGGACAGCGGTATCAGCATATGCTGCCGCAGTGATGAAGGAGTTTCGACGTGCAGAACGTGCGAGGATGAAGACGACGCCGGAAGACCAGGCAGTCATAGATTAAATCAGCGACACGAACCCTAAACCACTTCTAACATCTAGAGTGGAACGGGGGATGTAAGGTCGTATGACAACACTGCAGGAAGAGCTACGGCTAAGGCCTCTCCCGCGATGTAATACCTAGCGGTCGTCCCGCGGGAGAATTTGTAAGGCCACAGAGGAATGGGGGTTTTTAGTCCGTGCAAGCCCGACACACGGCAATTATTTGCTACGGTGCGGAGGCATTTTCCCGCTAAACCTCTTTAAAACACACACACACACACACACACACACACACACACACACACACACACACACACACACACACACACACACACACACATATTTGCGAACACACCGATATCCCAATTATTATAATGGAATTATAAAAGGCACTAAACAAACAAAAAAACCGACTCGTGCGAACGGAGCGACATTACAAGGCACGCGTACGCCGAGTTTGTAAACAAAGGGCGGGCAGCAACCGTGACGAGCCAGCGCGCCGCGATCTACCGCATCACTATCCATCGCGCCTCTAGCGTCGGTAAGGAAGGCGTTACTCGGGTAACTCCGGGAATCTTTATCGACCGATGCATCAGTTAAGGACGAATTACACGAAAACAACACAAACAACACGTTACACTCACACACGACATTAAATAATATTGTATCGCACCCAGAAAAATGAATAAATAATATTTTTATTGTAAATTACCACCCAAATACCTCAGTCTACATTAATGTATTCCCTGATCGAGTATTGAATAAACAAATATATTGTAACGATATTTCGACCCGTTCCTTTTGGCACCCGAACAGGTACTCGATCAAAATGAAGAAAGACTCATAATAAGGTGGTAATACATTTTTTTTTTACCAAAATGGAACCGCGAAATAACGAGCACTCCCTCCTCTGGGAATCGACGACAGCGGACGGGTTACTAGTTAACGAGATCGGCGAAATATTGGCCGATTATCGGCAATTGGACCCAGGCAAGGAGATAGAGCTAATGAGAAAACAATTGACGTTAGCCAAAACACCGTCGACCTTGATGCGACAGGAAATGAGGATAGCGAACTTACAAAGGCCCTCATAAGAGCTATGAATAATATCCGCAATGAACAAAGAAGAAACCGCGTCACTACAGGAAGAAACAAATAAAAAAGTAGCCAACGAAATTAACAAGATCGAAGAACGGACCGAACGGAAGCTCGTAATTGCCCAGAAAATAATCGAAACAACCCAAGATCAGATCAGAAAAGAAAGTCAAGAGAAACAGGATGATTTTGTACCCCGAATGGAAGACATCAGGAGGACGATATCCAAACTCCTTTATTTATCAAAGGAGGTGGGAGAAGTCGTCACAGACCATTCGAAGCGCATCACGGAATGGGAAAAAAACATACAAGCCCAAACGTCGACAATCATGTGCAACACTACATGGGGAACAGGGCTCAACGCTAGCCAGGCCCACGTTGCCAAACAAAAACCGCCCATATACAATGGCGATGGCAGAGAAAGGCCGATCCGATTTTGAAGGATTTTGTAGAATTCTGGAAAATAACCGGAAACACTGACCTCCACTATCTCATCAGCCAATTACTTTAAGGAACTGCAAAGGATTGGTGGAGGATTGTCGAATACAGAGTAAAGACCATCGAAGACTTCAAGGAAAAATTCCGGGCACGATATTGGAGTCAAGAGATCCAGGATAAAATTCGCAGAAACTTGGAATTCGGGGCGTATGAGTGGGATAGACATCGAAGGACCAGAGCGGAATATGCAAACCAAATCTTCGGGAATACCAAGGATCTCATCCAAGGCCCGGAGGAAGAAATGATCATCCGGAAATTGGCAAACCATTTTGACGAATCGATCAGGATGTCGGTGCGTGTCAGGGGAGTAAAAACGATTGATTCTTTCCTGGAATTACTGGAAAGTATGGACGGCGCAGGACCGCTAAATGCCCAAAGATCTATGCCTCGTCGATAGGAACCCATCATTCCTATGTGGCAACCAAATAACCCGTGGAAGAACAACAGATTCGGGACATTCGGGGGACCACATCCGCAGGAAGCATACCAGCGAGGGAAACCTGAGCATCCAAGATGGCAAGGATCACAACCACCCCTTCAAAATCAACAACAGTGGGGAAAAAGATTTGGGACCGAAGGAAGAACTTTCAACCCCGTGCCGCCCCCATTTCAGAGGCAACAGCCGTGGCAGCAATGATATGAAAACATCAGGACTCACCTCAACCCTGGTGCATCTCCATGGAATCCAGGTAATCCCGGTGGACAAATGGGCAGGAATATGCCCCCGAGAGAGCAACCGGAGGCACCAACCGCCAGCACGCAGAATGAAAAATTACCAAAACAATCATAGAACCAGGGAAACTGCTAGACATTGCGCCCGAAACGATGGCAATCACAAAAATGATCAAACCATCACGAGGCGCAACGGAAGAAGAAGAGGAAGAGATCCGAGAGGCAATAGAAGAAGCAATCTCCCGGATGAAGCAAAACAAAAAGAAGAAGGAAAAAAAGGAGAAAAGCAAGGCCGCCGACCTTCCATGTCGACTAGGAATGATCACCACCACTGACAATGAACAAATTCGGGCATTAGAAAGGCAACAAAGCGAACCGAGAGAAGAGACAAAAATTGACCGGAAATCACCCTGGGAAATTGAAACGATTAAAGAGACAAGGAAGGAACTACAGGAAAGCCAAGTCGGAAAGGAACAAGTAACAACCGAGGAAAGTATCCCGGTAAAATCCAAGACGACAAAGAAGGAAACGGATAACAAAAAAATGCTAGCACCATATATGAGGGGCCACGAGAATTTGTCATGGAAGACTCCAGAGCAGGAAGCCTCACAAAGAAGATACAGCCACGATGCCCGACACTACCCATGAAGATAGAAGGGATCACCATAGAGATTCTCATCGACAGTGGAAGCGAGCTTTCGGCGATATCAAAGGACTTCTATGAACGATACAAAAACGAATTGGATAACTGTCCAATAATCCTGGTCACCGGCACCGAAGCCATAGGGGCATTCGGCGGAAAATCAGGACGAATAAAAAAACAGATAATGATCGACGCAAAGCTCTACAAAGCCAAAGGAGTGCTGCAGTGATTAATCATACCGAAAATGGGCAAAAATGCAATTTTAGGTATCGATGGAGTGGTAGAACTTCAGGTGGAAGTAGATGCAAATCAAGGAGCCATCCGTCTACAGAAGGAGATCGTCTCAGAACTAGATGGGGGAAGATGGATTTGGCAGTGAGAAAAACCCGACTCGAAACAACAAATACGCGTAGCGGCAATAGAAAACTATACGGACAATGAACTCACCGAAGAAGAAGTCTACCAAAAGTTAAGGGAGTGCACAAATCTACCAGCCAGTGTCGGAAACAGCTTTAAAAGCCTCATAAGTGACTACAGGCACATTTCCAGCCGAAAACCGGGCCGCATGGAAGTCTACACTCACGGATTAGTGCTAAAAGACCCAGAGCCATATATGCATTGGTCATACCCGGTACCAATTCAATATCGGGAGAAGGTGCAGGAAGAAATCCAAAAGATGCTGGCGCACGAGGTAAGCGAGCGGGCAAAACGTCGCTTCATATATCCCCTTGTAACGGTAATAAAAAAAGGGTCCATCGGACTATGCTTAGATGCGAGACAATTGAACAAATTCTTGGTAGAAGACCACGACACGGCGCTACCAACCGAAGAAACATTCCAGAGATGTGGAGGTGTAAAGGTCATTTCAAGCCTTGACATGACAAGCAGCTTCTGGCAAATTCCGTTGGATGAGGAATCGCGACCATACACCGCATTCCTCCATAACGGCAAATGCTACCAATTCACGGTAACACCCTTCGGGCTCAAAACGAGCACGGCCAGCCTAATAAGAGGACTCGACATTTTCCTACAAGACCTGCGAGGGTCAGTGATCAATTTTGTAGACGACTTCCTATGCCTATCAAAGGACGAAGCACAACATTTAAGGCATCTTCAACAGCTTTTCAATAGAATCAGCGTGAACAAGATGACACTTAACTTTAAAAGGTCGAAATTTTTCCAACAAGAAGTCGCGTTTCTCGAGCACATATTAAAACATCAGGATAAAAATGTTCGCGCCCAGGAAATATAAAACAGCTCCGTGGATTTTTGGGGCTGATCAACTTCTACAGCAAATTCACGAATGAGCATGCCAAAGAAACGGTACCGCTGTTCAGCCTGCTAAAGAAGGGACAAGAATGGAAGTGGAGTGAAGAAGAGGAGGAAGTATCGGAAGGATTAAACAACTCTTTATTGAGACGGTCATTCTAAGGCACGCAGACCCTAAGACGAAATACGTACTCACCACAGACGCAACCGATTACGCTGTTGGAAAAGTCCTGAGCCAAGAGGACAAGGATGGAGAAATGGGCGTCATATCTTTCGCAAGCCGCACGGTTAAAGGAGAGAAATTGGCTATACAACAACAGAAAAAGAGCTCCTGGCTATCATACGGGCGTTCCAAAAATTCCGGACCTATTTATTAGGAGCGAGAATAAAAATCATCACCGATCACAAGGCACTAACATTCTTAAAAACGTGCCGCTTTGTAGGAGATCGGATGTTAAGATGGGGTCTACCAATTCAGGACTACGATTTTGAAGTAGAGCATTGTCCGGGCAAAAGAAATGAAGCAGCGGACGCATTGAGCAGGACACACGAGATCGAGAGCAGTGATCACCAGAGCACACCAGGGAGGGTGGCTCTCACAGCTATACTCGCCAGAAAACCCGCAGGAGAAATCAAACAGCAATTCCAACGAACCGGACAAATCCAAAAGGAACAACCAAACCTAGAAGCGATATGGGAAATGTGTGACGAGGGAAAAGGTAATAAGAAATACCGCCATGACACGGGATGTCTACAAAAATATGACAGGACGGGAAAATGAAAGGTCGTACGGCCAGAAGAGTTAATGAACCCGCTCATAGAAAAATGCCATGAAGTATATGGACATCCAGGTGCTCGAAAGGTTTTTTACATGCTAAAAGAAGACTTCACTTGCCCACGGATGGCAAAAAGAGTAAGGCAAGTCATCGTCAAATGTGACCTCTGTCAAAGAGTCAAAGTGGCGATCCAAACAAACCACTCAGAAATGCAGACGATAATGCCAGAGGGTCCGGGCGACCTGATCTCCATAGATTTCTTTGGACCATTGCCAAAATCCGTCGGGGGAGTGCAGCACATTCTAGTCACGATAGACGCATTCGCAAAATTCGTGAAACTGTAACCTCTTAAAAAGCCAAACACAGCGGCAACTATTAATAGAATTTTTAAAGATTACGTGCAAAAATACGGAAAACCTAGAAGGATCCAATTTGATTATGGGACGCAGTTCACCTCTAAAATTTGGCTCGAACGGCTAGAAAAAGAAAACATACAAGGAGTATTCTTATCAATTCGACATCCACATGGAAACATCGTTGAACGAGTGAACAGAGAACTTAGTCGTTTTTTAGAACCTTCTTGCAAGATAAGCACTCCGGATGGTATCGATGGATACCGGTAGTCCAAGACTGCATCAACGAAACGCAACATGAAGCGACTGAATTCACCCCAATGGAACTGCAGCTAAAAAGGAAGCCATATCGAATGCGGAGGGAATGGATCCTGGCGTTAAAGGAGGACCAGAACGAAGACCTCACCTACGAAAAAGAATTCGAATTAGTACGAGAAAGAATACAGCGAAAAAGAAGAAGACGAGCAGAAAAATGTAATGCAACGCATGAAACAACCCTCTTCGCTAAGGGAGAGCTAGTCCTGGTACGAGCATTAAACGTTCCAGATCCCGCGAAACAAAGAACAGCAAAATTTATGCCGCTATACGAAGGGCCATATCGCATGAAAAAAATGTGTTGGGCAAGCAACATATTTAATTGAAGATCCAAAGACAAAACGAGAGCGAGGAAAATTTCATGGAAGTCTCATGAAACGCTATCTATCGGCAAGTCAGGAAAATAATACAGAAGAAACTATACAGGAGTAAGACAATCTCGCAAACCCAACAATCGAAGAAAAAGAAATAAGGAGTATATAAGGAAGACCCGCGGGTCGGAACGATCTTCAAATGTCAACATGAGCAAAAACGAGAAACCGCTAGAGGATCACACGGTGACGGCCGAGAACAAGAGACAACGAAGGAGAAAAAAAATAACACGCTGAGACGAGCTAGGAGAGTATTACCGAAAATCAAGGAGACCAATAATCACAGTGAATACGAATTATTCGAGGTGAACGATAAAAATATTAAAGGATGGTACCCCGGGAAATCGTTGGGGTATTAAAGAGGGGAGAGGATCCAACGCGTCGAAAATTAAAGTGATTTCTCATCAGTCAACCGTCAACCACGGAATTAGAGGCACCATGTACCGCAACTACGACGTTAGCATGCCGCAAAAAAAAAGATCACGGAGTTACCGTGGCGGGGATAACCAACCCGAACGAATTTGGTGTTCATCTAAACGAGAGGTATGGGCGAGGAGGAGCACTGATCGACATGTGGCGACAGATGGACCCAGCGGAGCCAGAGATTCATCGGCTACTGGAAGAGGAGGCCTTCCTCGGGGCAGCGGTGCTGTGGCGACACGATGGATCGTTCCATCGAGCAACCATACAAAGAAAACACGATGATGGTGAATGGATCTTGTGGCTCGGAGTTTGGGCTTCCAGCGTGACCGGCAGACAGGAAAAGTGCTACACCGCTCCACTCGTGGCGTTCTTCCACCCGTACCAAGCGATCCCGGTCACCCACGGTGATCTAGTACGAACAGAAGACACGTGGACGGAGGAGCAGATATTTTATGCACGGGCCCTGGTGAAAGACTGTACCTGGACCATGATGGTGTGGGGGCAGCCAGTAGAAATACGTATCATTTTTGCTGATCTATATGTGGAAAATGAAGGCCCAAACCAGGGAAAAAGTCTGGCGGACATTTTTGTGGAGATACACGCCGCCCAAAGAACACCGAATCCAAGACCACCAACGATCGTGAACAAGGGCCGCCGGTATGGTGAACAAACATACCACCAGGAGGCCGAGCAGCAGTGGACAAACAACAACAGTGAGCCACACCACTCAAACAACGAGCATTACGACGTTGACAAAAATGACGGCACCCCGGGCGTTCCACCCACGAACGATGGACATCGACGAATACGAGGACGACGACAATGAAGATGACGAGATGCTTATCAACGACCATACCAGCGATCACGAATACGACAGCGTGGAGGCCCAATTTTGGGTCGACATGGGTCTACAAGACGAAAAATACAGCGAGATAGAAAGCGACGATAACCGTTCCATCGCGTCAATCGAATAAAAACAAAAACAAACAAATACCCATGTGTTAAAACTTATTTGCGAGCGAGCGAGCGAGCGAAAAAGCAATTAGAGTTAAGGGGAAGGAAGAAGCCGACAACAAACGGCAGCCAACCAGATGGCAATAACGGACTACCGAAACAGAAAAGTAAACAAAACTATAAGCGAACAGAAAGACAGTGGAGAGAAAAGCAAGAAAAGGAACAAAAATAGAGTACAGGTTACTAATTTAATTAAAAGAAAAAAAGTCAACAATAACAAAGCATAAGGGAAGGGGAAAGGCAGAACAGCCAAGCAAGAAGGAAGACAGGGAAAAGAAAAGAAAGGAGAACACAAAAACAGATGAGAAGTAAAATTTATTTAAGAAACGAGAACAAGTTAACAATAAAGGCAATTATAGCAGTTAGGGAATAAGTAAGAGAAGGGGAATAAAAAGGCGGTAAAATATGGGTATATAAGGACGGGAATTTTGGAGGAAAGGCACTCCTGTTTTTTCTGGGAAATCAAGAAGTACTGGACACGAATACTAACTCCCGAAAAGGAGTAAACGAAAGTGACCGTGGAAACCGAAAGAAAGGAAAGAGTGGAGGCATCCGCTGACCAGAGCACTCTCAGATTCCGAGGATTGGACGAGTGCTTTGAGACGTGAATACTAACTCCAAAAAAGGGGTAAAGGAAATCGTTGCTAAGGGAAAGAAAAGAAAGGGAATCTGAAAGGAGCAAAAATATTCAAAATTAAGGGAAACTTTGTCCTCGAAATTTTCAAAAAATCATTTTTTTTTATTTCGGATTCTTAATCTACATGTAAGTAGAAATAAATCTGTCCAAGCGTTTCCCGGATTTCGAACGTTTACGATATTTTAAACGCGTTTGAAGTTGACACCGTCAGCGCGCTCTGACCGTCTCAGCGGGGCGTCCAGCTAGCTGGGTTCCTGCAGGTCTCAGCGCGTCTGACGCAGGTATACAGAGAGTTTTATGCTTAGAAACCTTTGAATAGGGTCCCTACTTTCTCCTTCATCGATTTTGCAACGGTTATTTCAGTCTGGCTTCGGCATTGAAAGCGAAAACATCGAAGCGTATGTGTTCTTTGTTTTTCGTTATTTTCAAGTAATTTATCGAAAATTTTTGTGCCATATGCCTCGAAAGGGTACAAAAGGTCATCCGAAACAGTACGGGCGCAAAAGATCGCATCCCCAACCCCCTAATCGCTGGGAATTTGAAAAGAGCAAGTCGTTCACAAGCACGTCAGCGCAGAAAATTTTACAAAGTGGCAAATTGGGGAGTTATGAACTAAGTGTTGATTCAGTGTACTGCTTTTTGAACTTCGTATTAGTTTTTAACTTTTTATCCGATAAGGTTTTGTGTAAAAAGTGCAACGGACGAATCGCTTTTTTCATGCGTGATCGACGAGACATTGGTTTCAAACTGAATTTAAAATGCGAGTGCGGGGAAAAAAGTGTTACTTCGTGTCCACTTATCGGTAAAGCTTATGAAATAAATCGCCGAATCGTGTTTGTTTTCCGTTTACTAGGCCTCGGAATAAACGGTTTGAGCAGGTTTTGTGGCATGATGGACATTTGCAGTGGGATGACGACCCCAATATATTACGCTTGTGTAGAAAATATACGATTCGCGACAAAATCGGTTTACGACATGGTTCTGAAGAAAGCTGTATTAGAGGAGAAGAAAGAAAACGTTTCTCGAGGACTGCAGGAAGATCACTTCATCGTTTCAGGAGATGGCACGTGGAAAAAGAGAGGGTTTTTATCTCTCATTGGCGTGACTAGTCTCATTGGATACCACACCAAAAAAGTTGTCGACGCCATGGTCAAATCGAAGTTTTGCCAATCTTGAAGCTTTTGGGAGAAAAAAAAGATGAAGATCCTGCTGGTTACGATGAATGGAAGGAAACACACGTGGAAACTTGCACCGCAAACCACGTCGGTTCCGCAGGAAAGATGGAAACCGACGGAATCACCGAAATGTTTCTCCGATCGGTAGAACTGCACGGAGTCAAATACGTCACTTACGTCGGGGATAATGACAGTAAAACGTTTAAGGGATTGCTTGAAGCCAATCCCTATGATGACGTTACTGTAAAAAAAAAGAATGTATTGGTCACGTCGAAAAAAGAATGGGAACGAGATTGAGAAATATGAAAAAAGGAACCAAGGGACTCGGGGGAAAGGGGCAGGCAAACTCACAGATAAAGCGATCGGAGAACTCACTAAATACTATGGCCTTGCTATCCGCCGAAATTCACATTCTGTGCAAGCCATGAAGAACGCGACATGGGCCACGTATTACTACAAGAGCTCCACGGATAAAAAATCCCAGCATGAGAAGTGTCCACCAGGAGACAACAGCTGGTGTACGTGGCGTAAAGCTGAAGAGTCGGATACTTTGTCTTTATATAAGCACAAGGCTCCTCTTAGTGACACTGTTCTGAAAGCCATCGAGCCAATTTACAAAGACTTGTCGTGGGACGATTTGCTCGAAAGATGTTTGGGTGCTCATACTCAAAACAGTAATGAGTCACTCAATAATATGATTTGGATGCGTACGCCCAAACATCTTCATTCCGGCGCAGATGTGGTCAATATTTCCACGGAATTAGCAGTGATTATCTTCAACGAAGATGAGGAATCATTGTTAATTGCCATGGATCTCATGAGTGTCCGGATTGGCACATTCACCGAGAGCTGGGTCCATTCACGGGACAAAGCCAGGATCGAGCGGGCGGAGAGGCAGGTGACCGACGCAGCAAAAAAGGCCCGGATTGAGCAGCGGGAGATGTTAGCGGCTCAACATAAGCAGCTAGAAGAGGAGGGATGCCTCTATGGACCAGGCATTGCCGATTAGCGGTAATTATAAACACATTTGTGTAAACACATTACAAAACTTTGAACGCGTTTTTCTCGAAAACACTTTTTTAAAAATGGCTGATATTCTCCTGACCGCTGTAATTAACATATCGACCTGAAATTTGGAGAGCATACTCAGAAAATATGTCTTCACAGAATGACGGATCGTTTTTTCGATAGATACATTTTTGCATTCATTATTTATTTTTTTATGCGAAAAAAACGCAAAAATTGGATTTTTTTCATTGCCGCCATTTTCCGAAATTTGTACTAAACGAAAAAACCCATCCGTCATTCCATGACCAAAGGGTCACAAATTGATAATATGCTTTGAATTTGTGTTTCAGATCAACAAAGAGGGGGCAGTGATGTCAGCCGTTTACCTCCCGCGATTTGAGGACCTGTTTTCGCGGAGCTGCAACGGCCGCCATTTTGGTTTTTTTTTCAAAAAAAATGTTTATCAACGTTCTGTATATCAAGAATAAAAGCAAGAAAAAAACCGCACTCAAAAAGCTTTACTCGTTTCCTTTAAAAAAAAATAAAATGTAAACCCCTGCAATATGGCACTCCAAGGACAAAGTCTCCCTTAAGTCAATAAAGAGAAGGAAAAGATAATTCATTAATTAAACTTGAAATAATCACTGGTCCAAGGGAGAGGGAGCACGAGAGGAATACTAGGGAAAAGCATACAAAAAAATAATTAAGTAGGTAAAAATAGGGAACCTCCCGCGAATACCGACCCGCGGATCAAGAAAACAACGAGTTGAATAAAAAGGGATGTTGAATAATTAGTTAATAGCGAAAAGAAGCGATTTATTGTAAGTTAAATAGACAAATAGTATCAGGAGAGAATAAAGGGCCAGGAGGTAACAAGAGGTGCGAAATCATACACACACACATATCCGCGAAAACACCGATATCCCAATTATTATAATGGAATTATAAAAAGCAAGAAAGAAGAAAGGCGTTAAATAATATTGTATCGCATCCAGAAAAATGAATAAATGATTTTTTTATTTTCAATTACCACCCAAATACCTGAGTCTACATTAATTTATTCCCTGATCGAGTCTCGAACAAACAAATATATTTTAATGATATTTCGACCCGTTACAATATATATATATATATATATATATATATATATATATATATATATATACTGTCACGTGGCAATTTTCCGGGCTCCACGGAAAACCCGTGATAGGAAGTCCCTCCGACTCGACGCTTACCCCGAACGCGGGCCCATAAAGGATTATGGCGAATTTTATCATTAATCATTTATATTTCTTGTAATCTTTTGTATCACGTGCGAGACACATACACACCCATACACATTAGGGATTCGGAGGAAGGGGCGTGATGAGGATCGGTTGGCACAACCGCTGGTCCTTGGTACTGAACGTGACCGATCGTGGGTCTGCTATGGGTTTTGAGCCATAGATCCGACCCATCATCGAAGCGGACACCATGCCACCAACGACGAGAGACAGACTCCCATGTTCTCCGCAAAGTTCCCTAAAGGAAATCGCTGTGGCGGCGCGTGGTTTCGGCATCCCACGCGTCGAAAACAGGTAACGCGAATCGGTCGTACCGGCCGCATGGGGAACTTGGGACTGGCGACATCATTTATCGAAGGCCAAAACCCACGTCTCGACCAGGAAGGATTTATCTGCCTGCAAAGCATCGGTAATTGCCGCCTCGACGTCGATCTTCCGGCTTTTGACCTTCACCGAACGATCCATCGATCGATCACCATCCGTCGTCAGCGAGAATTCCGTTACGTACCCCTTCCGCCCCTTTGTGACACACACACACACACACACACGCGCGCGCGCGCGCGCGCACGCACGCACGAACGCATGCACGCACGGACGCACGCACGCACACACACACACACACGGGCGAGTGGGAACGCGCCCCACCCGAAAGAAAATTCGGAAAAAATGAAGAGAAGGGGGAAAGAGTCGTCGTTCCGCTCGCAATTAAAGGAAATGACGAAAACTTCGCCGTTGAGTGTCGAGCAGGACGGACAGCGTTCGGAGGGCCTTTTCGCGTCTAAATTAGTGCCGGTGAGTTTCGGCCAATTCGCGTTACAATGTCGCGAACTGGTGCCCTCAGCTACTCACAACGTCCATCGACGTAAGCCGAATGATTTGGGCCTAGCGGCGGCCTCCCCCTCACGGAGGCTATGTTCAGCCCCCCCCCCCTTTTCGGTTTTTCTTTATTTTCTATTATTTTAATCGTGAGTCGCGCGGTTCGGGTTTACGGCAGAGTGCGCGCGCGTTGTTGTTTCCGCGGGGAAAATTAATAGTGAATGCGTCAGTGTGGGTGTGAGTGTAGTCATCGATATCAGTGTGAGTGTGCGTGTATTCGTCGATGTCGGTGTGGATGCGTGACCGTCCTTTCCCCGCGGAACTGTTTTAATTTGCGGAAAAATTGCGAAAAGAGAGAGGAGAATAAATTGTGATCCTTTCGTTTATTATATCGGTGTTGTTTTTTTTTTATCACGCGAGTGCTCAAATTTTCTTTGTCCCTAACCCTGCCCCTCTGCCACGACCCAAGACTGCAGCTAGCCGACAACTTGGGTGACCTCCGGTCGGATTTCGTCCGGCTAATTTTCCCGGCGAGCCACCACGGCGGCTTGAGCCCTTAAATAAATCGCCGGGAAAACAGGAGGTCCCTTTTGTGACACTTAGCGTGCAACAGTTTCCGGCCACCCTATTTTTCATGGACATTGCATAGAAATACGATGGTACGGGAAATACAAACGAGTGATGACAATTATAATTGGCGTCGAGATGCTTGATAAAAAAAGTGGTATAAACAGTAATATCACTCTTCAACAATTAATTATCCAACCGTTTTTATTTAATGACTGTGCGAAAGTATTGGGCCATATACTATTGCGTCTGAAAACAAAAAACAAAACATTATACAAATAACAGAACATGGTTTAGTTTTCTCTCTAAAGTCAATACTTCGTTGACATGCTCTAAGCAGCGATTACAGCAGCACATCGTCGCGGTATGGACGCAATTAATTGCGAGATGCGATCTTGTGGCATCTTTTCCCACTCATATTGCGAATGATCCCATAATTCCGTCTTGTTGGGGTGATTCTTCGTTCCAACGCGAACCTTGAGCTCTTGCCACAAATGTTCAATCGGATTTGAATCCGGTGACTGTGAGGGCCAGTTGAGACGGCGCACTTTTCGGCTTTCAAGGAAATTCTTCACAAGACGCGAAGCATGCTTGGGATCATTGTCGTGTTGAAATATCCACCGCCTATTCGGCATATTTTTTTTTTGCAAATGGGAACACATGGTCTTGCAATATATTTCGATACATTATAGCGTCCATATTGCCTAGGATTTCTATTAGCGGACCAATACCGTTATCAGAAAATGCTCCCTAAACTTTAACATTTCCGCCACCATGTTTTACAGTTGGAATTTGATATCGTACATCGTATCTGGTACCTGCTGGACGTCTTACGTGCTTGCGACTATCACTGCCGATCTATTGAAATTTGGATGCGTCAGAAAAAAGAACTTTCCGCCAATTCGATACTGTCCAATGTTGATATTTTTGGCGAAATTCAATATAGCCTTCATATTCTTTGTGCTAATGAGTGGATTCTTTAAAGCGACGCGCCCTATCAATCCCACAGCCGTTAGACGTCGGGATACCGCACTCCGACTGATATCAGGAAGTTTTCACGGCGCAATTCTCGCGAAATTATTGCTGTAGTTTTTCGCGGATCTATGACGCACTTTCTTTTAATGATTTGTCCACGCGTTTTGAAGTTTTTCGTGGTCTACCGCTTCGACTTCAATCACACAACGGATTTGTTGATTCATATTTCGCAATAATACGGTTTACTGTGCTTTTCCCAATAGATAGAGTATTTGCAATATCACGAGAACTCATTCCTTTTTCAAACAGTTTTAACACAACTTCGCGGACCTCAATTTTTGTGTGTTTCGCCATTACGGCAGAAATAGAACAGATTTTTTTTATGGCTCTTGTTTCTTCGAACTAATGCGAAAGAAAGCGCGAAAGGAAACGTAAACAAACCGTGTGGCTGGAGAAGGTGAGACAGCGGCCCAATATTTTTGCACACTGACCGAACGCGTTCAACGCTGTGCATAAACCATACACTATAAAAACAAAATAATATACCACGCTGTTATGCGTATCACGGCTCCCTCAAATATTCGAAATCATGGAGAGGTTCATGCATTAAATATTTAATCGAAAAAGGTTGGCCCCAAACTCTTGCACGCCACTGTACTGCCACTGTATATATATATATATATATATATATGTGTGTGTGTGTGTGTGTGTGTAGGTGTGTGTGTGTGTGTGTGTGTGTGTGTGTGCGTGCGTGCGTGCGTGCGTGCGTGCGTGCGTGCGTGCGTGCGTGCGTGCGTGCGTGCGTGCGGGCGTGCGTGCGTGCGTGCGCGCGTGTGTGTGTGTGTGTGTGTGTATATACAGTGGCAGTACAGTGGCGTGCACAAGTTTGAGGCCAACCTTTTTTTCTCAGTTATTCGATTCGAAAAATTCTTTTATAACCTCTTTTTTATTTAAAAATGCAATACTGAGGCGGAACAAAATCGTACGGAATAATATACCACGCTGTTTAATTCCAGAGCGGCATTACATATTTTATCGAATAACTGAGAAAAAAAAGGTTAGCCCCAAACTTTTGCACGCCACTATACTGCAACTGTATACAGGGTGAGGCACTAACTGTTGCCACCTTGAATATCTCTGTAATTATCGACGTCACAAAAAAATGTTTGAAACAAAAGTTGTACCGTACGAAGGGGGTCATCAAATGCGACTATTTTTTTATCGTAGTGGAGGCGCTGTCGCACAGTAAAGGTCACCTCCACTTTTTGACATGGGACGGTACATTTTTTTGTCAACTATCTTGTAGAGCATCGAAAAATGGATAAAAAACATTTAGGGGTCAAAGTCGTTCAAGGTCATTTAAGATCACAAAGTGACATGAACTTTATTTTTATGTGAAATTACCTTTATTCACAGTACATGTTCAAAGTGATTGCCATTGGAATCAATGCAGTATTGCAATCTCCTCATCACGAATTTCTTATCACTTCGGCACTTATCGCCGAAGTCTTGCCATTGTTTTGTATGTAAACAATGGCACCAAACCTACAATGTACACGGAACATTGTACAATGTTTCGCCCAAACAAAGCCAAGATAACGGTAGTAAGAATGGTGAGACTAGTATTAATGAATCAAGCGAATGTAAATTATATATTCTTTTGAAGAGCAAACTGATATGCTTGTTATTTACGGAGAATGTCAGAAAAATGCAGTGAGAGCTAAAGACTTTTACGCTGAAATATTTCCTGAACGTTCTCATCCTACACGCCGTACATTTCAAATTTTTTTCACTAAACTGAGGACAACTGGATCCTCAACTCGTCGGGAAAGTAACCGACAAAAGCGAGTTACTAACGAAGAAACGGAAATTGGTGTTCTTGCCGCCGTTCATCGAGACCCTTGTGCGAGTTCTCGTCAAATTGCGAGGGAATCTGACCTAAGCCGAAGAAGTATTCTACGTGTTCTACATGGTCATAAATATCATCCTTACCACATCGGTCTCCACCAGGAGTTAACTGATACGGATTTCATGAATCGCACGGGATTCTGCCGATGGGCTCAACGCCAGATTTAGAGAGATGACTCATTTATTAATCGGATTTTATTTACTGATGAGGCAACATTTACGAATCACGGAAATATTAAGTTGCATAACATGCATTTGTGGTCAACTGAAAATCCACATTGGCTGCGGCAAGTTGCACATCAACGACCGTGGCCGGCTAATGTATGGTGTGGGATTATTGGGGTTAAAATCATAGGCCCTTATTTCATCGAAAGGAATCTTAATAGTAGGAAGTACACCACATTCCTTCAAGAAACATTAGGTCCGTTATTGGAAGAAATACCTTTAAAAACAAGAAACAGAATGGGGTATCAACACGATGGGTGCCCGGCACATTTTTCGCTGATAGCTAGAAATGAATTGCAAAAGAGATTTCCAAATCGTTGGATTAGACGCGGAGGAGCTGTATCGTGGCCGGCTCGCTCGCCAGACTTGACGCCTCTGGACTTTTTCTTGTGGGGATACTTGAAAGATCTTGGTTATAAAGAACGTCCAACTACGCCGGATGATATGCATGAGAGAATTCTTCGAGCCTGTGATTCGATAAGTGCTGAAGTGATAAGAAATTCTACACAATCCGTGATGAGGAGATGGCAATACTCCATTGATTCCAATGGCAATCACTTTGAACATCTACTGTTAATAGAGGTAATTTCACATAAAAGTAAAGTTCATGTCACTTTTTGATCTTAAATGACCTTGAACGACTTTGACGCCTAAATGTTTTTATGCAGTTTTCGATGCTCTACAAGATAGTTGAAAAAAAATGTACCATCCCATTTAAAAAAGTGCAGGTGACCTTTACTGTGTGACAGCGCCTCCACTGAGATAAAAAAAAATGGTCGCATTTGATGACCCCTTTCGTACGGTACAACTTTTGTTTCAAACATTTTTTGGTGACGTCGATAATTACAGAGATATTCAAGGTGGCAACAGTTAGTGCCTCACCCTGTATATATTATTAGGTGCGCAACTAAGTTCTCGCTATTTTTTTTAATGCCACTTTATTGTGAAAAAATGGTTACAAATGAATCATTCAAAATATTGCCCATCGCTAGCGACAACTTTTTCCCATCTTTCTGGCAGAGCTCGAATACCGTCACGGTAGAAGTGTTCGTCATTTGAGGCTATCCACGAATCAAGCCATTTTGAGATGTCTTCATATGAGTGGAACTGCTGATTAATCAGACCATGTGCCATCGAACGGAACAAGTAATAATCGGACGGCGCAATGTCTGGGGAATATGGCGGGTGTGGTAGGACTTCCCATTTGAGCGTTTCTAAGTAGATTTTAACGGGTTTGGCAACGTGAGGCCGAACATTGTCATGCTGTAAAATCACTTTTTCCTGCCTCTGCTCGTATTGTGGTCGCTTTTCGCGCAGTGCTCGGCTCAATCGCATCAATTGAGTTCGATACCGTTCCCCAGTGACGGTTTCGTTCGGTTTCAACAGCTCATAATAAATAACACCGCCCTGATCCCACCAAATACACAGCAAAACCTTCGCAGCGTGAATATTCGGCCGAGCCGACGACGTAGAAGGATGACCGGGCAGTCCCCATGATTCTGTTCTCTTTGGGTTGCTGTAATGAATCCATTTTTCATCACCCGTACCGATGCGATGAAGAAAACCCTACCTTTTTTGCCGCTGGAGCAGTTGTTCACAGGTGAAAAAAGACGCTCAACGTCTCTCGGCTTCAAATCATAAGGAACCCAAGTTCCTAGTTTTTTAATCATTCCCAACGCATGCAATCGCTTGGAAATGGCTTGGCGGGTAACTCCTTATGCTAAAGCAAGCTATTTTTGCGTTTGGTACGGATCCTCATCGAGCATTGCCTTCAATTCAGCGTCTTCGAAGGTTTGTGGCCTTCTTTCACGTGAACGGTTGTCAACATCGAAATCACCGTCTTTGAAGCGACGGAACCAATCACGGCACGTTGTTTCACTTAGAACAGCATCTCCGTAAACTTTTTCGAGTTCTCGATGCGCTTCAGCCGCCGTTTTCTTCGAATGAAAGAAGAAAAGCAACACTTTCCGCAAATGACGATTATTTGGCACAAAATCAGACATTTTCACACAACCAAAAGTATACAACGCAAAAACAAAATCACTAATGTGTCAAAGCGATTTGTTTACCATATGTCTAAGCTTGGTTCATGACGTTTTGGTTATGTCACAACCGACCAGCACTTAATAGTGGAGCCATCTCTTGAAAAAAAAAGTTGAAACTTAGTTGCGCACCTAACAACTAAAAAAAAGAGGTTATAAGAGAATTTGTTTCATTTTGGGTCGGATCTGCGACGAGTGGAGGGGGCTTCATTTGGGAATTATGGGGTCTAGAGTAATCTGTCAAGAAAGAAAATTTGTTTAATATTTCATTTTCTATTAGCTACGATTTTTTTCTGTTTATTTATACTGTCTAATTTAACATCGCATCAGTTACTGCATCAGATATACAAAATTATTATAAAAGAGATGTTTAGTCTGTTGAAACTATGTCTATTACACGACAATTTCTGCGACGCAATACATTTCATGAGATGTATGGTGGTTCTGTAATAGAGTAGGAAGTGAATACTTCAACGTAACGTTTCAAATTGTGTAAATAAAGTAAGATTTCGAGAGCCGCGTGGTCTAGGGGGACATTGCAGATTTTTTATTTGTACTATGCGGATTGAGAAACTTGGTTTGCAATCACATCATAAATTGCGTCAATTTATGTCGTTCTTAACCGGATAGTCAAGTTGGTGAGAAAACGTAATCCTTCGCCGACCTTTTTTTCTTAACCATGCACGCCAAGTCGTTGCACAGCATTTCCCGTGATACCTACATACAGTACCTGTGCAATGCATGCGTTGTACTTTTTATCTAATCGTGATTCGAACTTTTTATTATAATAGTAATGTGGTTTCTTAAAATAAAATGTTAAGAAAACAGTATTTCTAGGGTTTGACAATTTTGTGTACGTTTCTAGTAAGATTGCTTGGCTTTTGCAATAAAAGTTATTTCACTTCTTTTGTGCGTTTGAATTGAAAAAGTGATCATGTAAATAAAAGGGTCGCGTGGCGGAATGGGAACCTCAACCGGCTCCGCACCGGCACCCGTAAACTGCTCAACAGAGTTCTCAAAACCAACAACGAATTGGACTGGGCCCTATACAAGGAGGCCCAAAGAGAGCACAAAAGACTGATCAAAATATCAAAAAAGGCATCCTGGGAGAGATTCCATGACGAGGTCAAGGCCCTTCCCTTGGTGGCCAGACTCCGCAGAGTTTTTACATCAGGGACTTTATCTACCCAATGGGAGAAGGACTGAGACCCTAGATAGGTACAGGAGCCCAGGGGTGGATGGGATCTTCCCGGCACTCTTACGGGGGGGGGGGGGGGGGGGAGCTCACCCAACATCTAACCCCAATCTTCCGATCCTGCCTGGCACTAAGATACGTGCAACGCGCTTGGAGAGAGCTCATAGTTGTCTCCATTCTAAAGACTAGTTGACAAGTACATCAGGGAGGGCGCACTGGCAATAAGACCAGTTCATACCTCGCAATACGCGTACCAAGCGGGCAAATCCGTGGAGACAGCTCTGCACTACATTGTTAGAGAGGTGGAGGGGACCCTTCGGCGGGAAGATCCGCTGGGTCCACTTCATGCTCAGCGGAAGAACGGTAACGGTGGGCCTAATGGGGGAGACAGCCGGGCCCGAGTCAACAGATGCTGCCCACGGGGGGGGGGGGGGATTTCCCACTTCTGTGGGTCTTGGTCATAGACGGGCTTACGGCCGACCTCGTAGGGCTAGGCGTGACCGTATCGGGATATGCCGACGATGTCATGATAATGGCAAAAGGCACACACCCTGGGGAACTGACATGAAGAGCGCAAAGGGCACTCACACACGTACAAGAGTTGTGCACATCGAAGTGATTGTGAGTGAATACCAGCAAGACGAAGATGGTACTTTCACGCGCAGGAGGAGTTTCAGGCCGAAACCACTTACGATACACGACACGGAGCTTAACTATTCGAAAGAAGTACGCTACTTGGGCGTTACTCTTGATAGTACACGGACGTGGAAGAGCCACATCCATAAGCAGGCACAAAACGCTATCGCCACTTTCTGGGCTTGCCGCATGATGTTCGGACATGGGGACTAAAATCAAGGATGGTCAAGTGTCTCTACACTGCCATCCTGGTACCCCAGCTAACTTTCGCCGCAGTTGTTTGGTGGCACGCACTTCAGCGGGCGACAAATGCGAGGACAATAGACAAAATATACAGATGCCCAGGGTTGGAGATCACAGGAGCCATGAGCACGACTCCAACCCTAGTTATCTCTTCTTAATTTAACGCCCCTAGGCGTTACGGAAGAAACAGTGGCGGTGAAAACTGCCTTGCGACGGACGTTCAATGGAGACTGGAAGCCGGCATACGGAACACTATGAACCAGCGAGTAGAGAGAAGGTTGCCTGTGGTTGCAGACACCGGGTATGGCACGTATGAGGGCCCTTTTCAAAGGGCCCACAAATCAGCTGAGATCGGCCCTAATAAAACTGCGAAGACCACAACTGAGGGGGGAGCAGAACGTTTTGGCGCCGCCGCTTTAGCGCGACCGTTTTGGCGCGGCCGTTTTGGCACGAGACATTTGGGCACGAGGATGTTTTGACGTAGGGACGTTTTGGCGCTGCCGTTCTGGCGCGAGGACGTGTGGGCGCGAGGACGTTTCGGTGCGAGGACGTTTCGACGCGGCGACGTTTTGCCGCAGGGACGTTTATTCGAGCTGTTTGAGAATCACATTTGAAGAAAAGGATGAATACTCCTTTTAATCAATACAAAATGTATAAAAATATCAGCCAACAAAAAAATAATTTTTTTGTTTGGTTTTGTTGTTTTTTTATTTGGGTGGGTGGTCTTGTTTGAGCTTGTTGGGGTTTGTTCTGTGGGGATTTAGCTGATTGCGACCAGCTACATCTAGTTATAGCCAGCTAAATTTAGGTGTAGCCGCATTTCAGCTCTTTGCCGTAACATATACACCAAGCTGGCATATGAATATTGTGTGTATACAACATCTTACATGTAGCATAACAATATGTATAAATATATATATATATATATATATATATATATATATATATATATATATATACACATATATTGTAGCGAGTAGGTTGTTTGAATTTTGCCGCGTAATAGATGGCATAAGCGTGTACGTTGCGGATATAGATGTCGCGACGATACTGGAGCAGAGGCAAAGGAAGACCGTAGTCGGATTCCCTCTGGCACTCTGATCGAAGCTGTAAACGAAGGGGGACGTGTTTTAACGCGATCGACCACGTTCCTCGCCCAAATTTGCAAAAAGATCGTTACAAGATTATAGAAAGCTAAAACGGTTAGAAGTTATTTCTTGGCACAAAATTAGTGTCAAGCATTCGTGTCTAAAAGGGCGAAGCGTGACCGTGAGCCACGTAGTCGGCGACGGGTCCATATCGCCAGAGTCGATCACGGAGTCCCTGACAAGGCGCACGATCCTGGAGCGCGGCAGCCATTTTACATCGCCGTTTTCGCGTCGATTCGTCCAAAAGGACGACGCGTGACCGTGAGCCACGCAGTCGGCCACGGGTCCATCTCGAGAAAATCGACATCAGAGTTCGAAAGAGGAATTTTGGGCTCCCGTCTAACCTAAATGATCCGGAGAATAGCTGCCTCGTACTATGACACGTCTCTCCTGCCACAAGTGTCTGCGTCGAAAGTCACCACATGGGCCTCCCGTTGAAGTCGAATCGATCGGACCGACATCACGCTGAAAAGGCATCTGTTGGGCCACGGGAACATATCGGAATCGACGGAGTTTGATTGCGGCCGATGCTGCGTGTAAATTCGCCGAAACGAGGACACGAACGTATGTATTGATAGTGTGTAAAATAGACGCGCTCCAACGTGTCGCGCCCGTTGGAAAAGAATGTGTCGCGCCCGTTGAAAAAGAATGTGTCGCGCAATGACGAGCGCCCGTTAAAATGAATGCCCACCAATAATTCAAGGCAATGCCCTGAAAATCGTTTAAGACTGATGGCAAAAGATTCACCCCAGCGTAACGTAATTCGCTAATTGTGAAATATTGTCGGTATTATTGAAATGTGTAATTTTGTCTGCGTACGCGCATCTTTATATTTCGTTATCAATGATTCCCAGCGTAACGTAATTCGCTAATTGTGAAATATTGTCGTTATTATTGAAATGTGAAATTTTGTCTGCGTACGCGCATCTTTATATTTCGTGAGTCGTGATTTCCAGCGTTAATGTACTTCGCGTAGACTCAAATAGGCATAATTTATCGAAATGATCAATGGTATCCCCATGGGGTTTCCCGCAATGCGAATCGAGCACCCCGACAGGTGTACCTAGTCTTAACGGCGGAACGGGCCGAATACCCGAGGGTTTGCGTAGCTCAGCGGCGCAGGACATAGGCCTCGCTTTCCTTCGGAGATATGTCTCCCGCAGACCCAAACATAATTTTGTGATAACCTAGGCATATTTCAACAAAGACTGAGGGAATAAATTATATTGGTGAGAAGAAGTTTAAAAGAAATACGTGATATCGAATAATTGTATTGAATGCCTTATAATAAATAGGAGATTCGTTACAAATGGCGCCCAACGTGAGGCACGATCAAATTGGTCGGTACCCATCATGAATGATCAAATAAATTCTTTAATACCTTACAATATTTTTGATAGTTCTTTCAGTCTTTGAAATTGCAATGTCGTTGCTGCGAACTCCGCCGCGAACTCCGGAGACGGGAAATACACCTGTATCTCCGTCACCGGAGATTAAAACAGTGAAGGCAAAAAGAACTTTGCCAATATCCGGAAATAAAATGCGTCCTAATATTTCAAATGCTTTAGGTTTGGCGGAGGAGAGAGAACATATTCGTTTGGAAAGAATACGTCTCAACACCGAGAGGAATTGAATTGTAGATATGCGTCGAGAGCTGGCGGATGGACAAATTCTCGCCGATGAACTGCGGCGGCTGAGAGCCGCGACGGAACGCCAAGACCGAGCGATCGAAGACTTGCAGGCCGCAGCCGCTGCAGGCTCATTGACACCCAATCCAGCAGAACCTGCAGGTACGTTGAATGGGCTCCTTCGCGGAAATGACTGAAGTCATTTAAAATCGATGTGCCTTCGCCTAAATTTAAGGACGAATCGGTCCAGCATCCCCAAGAATTTTTGGATCGGCTCGATAGGTATTTTGCTATAAAACGCGTCGAACCAGAGATGCAAATGCTAGTGGTTGAAAACCATTGGAAGGAAGGGCGAAAATTTGGTTCGAAACCCAAAGGCAGACGTGTCGAGGTCGAGATATTCGAGAACTCAAAACAATTTTCGCAATAGGAATGGTCCATCGGCGTTTAGGCCGGTCAGTTATCAGGGGGATGGGGGAAAGCCGCCTACTACCCACGCAACCAGCACGCGCGGTATCAGCACTGTTGCAGGAATGAACAGTCATGCTTGCACCATGAATGACGCAACGTCTAGCTCAATGCCCCAAAAACCATTCGGTTCAGGTGTGCAACATACAATGAGCATTCTTCCACCGCAAAGTGAAGGTGATTATCCGAGTTTGCCGAATGATTCGGCTCCTTTAAACTGATTCGAGGTGTGACGGACTCCCTCGTCGCACCACGTGCAGGATTTGTTGGAGAACTCAGTATCTGACATGATGAAAGATCCGGACCAATTTGATGAATCATCAATTCGGAAATGTCCGCGCCTGATTATCAAGATCTTTAATTTCCCGGTATCGGCACTTTTAGACACGGGTAGTCAAGTCACGTGTATCTCGGAAGAATTTTACAACTATTTGAAAAGGTATTTCAGTGTTTCGGAATTCCCGGTATCCAACCTGGTTGTCACGACTGCGGTAGGAAAGAAACCAACCAAAGTGAAGAGACAAGTTCAACTGCAAGTCTCCATAAGCAGCCTTAGCCTCGTTTCACAATTTTTGATAGTGCCATATCTATCCACAACTGTTATTTTAGGCAATGATTGGTTCACGCAAAATCGGGCCGGAATCGATTATGACTCGTTCTCGTTGAAGATGTTGGGCTGTCCTATTCCTGATGCCATCATCTTTTTCGATAAGCCCCGTAATGAAGAAATTGTAACATCCGATTTAGAGGACGTAACGGTAATACAAGTGATACAATACCGCAAGAAAGAGGTGTCACGGTTTAGAGATCGTGGGCTTGGTGATAGTAGTAAAAAGGAAGTTTTCTCTAGAGCGCTGGATAACGATTTAAGCAAGAAGAACCCGCAGTTTAGAACGGTGGGGGATGATGACATGAAAGTATCACCACCGATTCAAAGGGTTGATCTTTCCGTACACTACCCTGAAGAAGAGAGGGCGAAACTAGGTGTGTCTCAGGGGACAGAAGGGGATTCTTCCTCTAACTCCCCTGATCGAGAATTTTTGAACGAGGTGTTGGAGGTGGAGGAAATGGTTGATGTTGAAGAAGAAGTTGATAAATCGGATTTATATGAGATGTCACTGTGTCGCTTGTACGTCGAAGGTGAGCAGGAGAAGTTTAGGTCGGATTTATAAGGACTTTTAGATCAGGTCCCGCACCTGGAGGCGGAACAACGGGGTCAATTAGCACGGATGATCGCCAAATATCAAAGGGTCTTCATGGAAAAACCTAATGCGGCCGGATCATACGAACATCGTATCAAATTAAGGAAACCGGATGCGGTAGTGAGAAAGTCATACCCGGTCCCGTTTGCTTTGAGAGAAGCGGTTCAAGTCGAGCTGGATGAAATGTTGGGTCAAGGAATTATTGAAAGATCAACTAGTGCGTATTGTAACCCGCTTCGGATAGTGCGGAATAAGGATGGTTGATTGCGCATTTGCCTTGATGCTCGCTTTATGAATGATGCAATCGAATCAGATAACGAGTGTCCGCCTCGAATCGAAGAACTTGTCCAGAAGTATCATGGGGTTAAACTAATGACAACATCCGATTTAGCGAACGGTTATTGGCAGATAGAATTGCATAAGGCGTCGCGCCCGTATACCGCTTTTTTGTATGGGTCCTGAGTTCGTCCTGATCCTGACAAATTGGATGTTATCAGAGATTTTGCAGAACCAAATAATCGCAAGCAGCTGCAACGGTTCATAGGTGTATGTACGTACTATAGACAATTTAGCGTAAGACACGCTACATTCATTGAGCCGTTTCGTTCTCTTTTAAAGAACAAAGAGCCTTGGAAATGGACTGAGGAGCATAGCAGAGCTTTCTCCGAGTTGAAGAACAACTTTGCCACGTCAATCATGTTCGCGAAGATCTACCATTTAAATTGCAAACAGACGCTTTGGATAGAGGGATAAGTGGAGTTTTGTACCAACAGGAGCATAGCGAGACTGGTCCGTGTGTTGTTTCCCTGGTCAGCCGTTGTCTCAATCAAGCGGAGAAGCACTATGGCACAACCGACAAAAAACTGTTAGCGATTGTTTATTCGGTTGAGAAGTGTAGGCGCTATTTGTATGGTCGTTGTTTCGAAATCATTACCGATCACAAGGGGCTCACCTTTTTAAACAGCACACAGTTTCAAACCCCCCGTTTAAAGCGATGGTGTTTAATATTACAACAATACACTTTTAACAGTTCTTATTGTGCTGGGAAAGACAACGTAGTGGCGGATTTTTTTAGTCGTAACCCGCGAGGGAAATTTGAAGAGAAGCAAACTCCTGGCGTGACTCTTCCCACTTTAGGTGCCGAATATGTGACAAGGGATAACGTGACCAACGTAGCGAGTAATTTACTGGGATTGGATGAGTGCCGTATGCCAGAGGAACTCCATCACGATTTGCGCAATTTAGCCGGAATGCAGGCTCAGGATAATGAGATAAACCGTCTTATGAGGGAAGTTCTTGACGGAAATTACCCAGGGGTGTATCAAATAAAAAACCACATTTTGTTTCAATCTGGAGCATCGGCTGGTCGATGGGCCATTGTTCTTCCACGGGTCATGATGGAAGGAGTTATGCAGTATGTTCATGGAGCTCTAAGGCACCCAGGAACGGCAAAAACCTTGGCCTATTTGCAATCTTACTTTATCTGGAAGAACATGAGGCAGGCGATCAAGAAGCAGGTGATGCATTGCGACCTTTGTCAGAGAGTCAAGCCTCTGAATTATTCTTTGGAAGGAGAATTTCAATTGGTAAAGTCGCAGAAACCGGGGGAGTTGGTAACGGTGGATTTCTATGGCCCCCTCCCGAGATCCAGTGGGGGAGTCCAATACCTATTTGTCGTTCTCGACGCATTCTCTAAGTACGTAAAATTATATCCAATAAAGAAGGCCACCACTTTAGCCGCTTTAACTAAATTAGAAACTCGATACTTTGTCGATGTGGGTAAGCCCCAAAGCATCCTAGCCGATAATGGGACGCAGTTTACCTCACCAAAATGGTCAGCCACGCTAAAGAAACATCAGATTCGTGCTCGACATTGCTCGGTACGAAACCCACAGAGCAATCCAACAGAGCGGGTAATGCGCGAACTTGGACGGTTCTTTCGCGTATTTTGCTCGGAGGCACATTCGAAATGGGCACAGTTCGTTTCTAGAGTAGAAAAGTTGATCAATGTTACTCCGCATTCGATCACGGGATTTTCACCGCGGGAGCTTCAGACGGGTGAAACGGCATGTAGCGATTTAGAGACCCTTCTGGGGTACCCCAAGTTGATAGGCGAGACTCATGAAAGGAAAATCATACTAGCCAATGAACGAATCATGAAGAATTTTGAACAAAGAAAAAAGAGCCAAAAAACAATTTCTGAGCAGGTAAAACCGGTGGATTTGGTACTTTTGCGAAGGCCTGATCTTTCCAATGCGGGTGATAAACTAACATCTAAGTTCTTCCATTTATTTTATGGTCCATATCGAGTCGATCAGGCGTTCGGGGCTAATGCGTTCAGTCTAGTCAATCCCACGGATGCCGTTCAGATTAAAGGGATATATAACCGCCGGCATTTGCGTCCATATTACGAGCCCACTCAACTGCCATCAACGTTGTAGTTTTCTTTTTGTGTTTCAGACCTCTCGGTGGTGAGTTTATACATTACATGAAATGTGTGATCTTAATTTATGTTTGCTTGTTTACTTTAAATAGGAGCGTGTGTGAAAGGAATCCGTAGTTCTTTCTCCAAGAATCGTGAATCATAAAGCACGAGAGCCGTCCTCGATGATGTGTCACGATTTTGGATAAAGAAGGGGGATGTTTGTAGCGAGTAGGTTGTTTGAATTTTGCCGCGTAATAGATGGCATAAGCGTGTACGTTGCGGATATAGATGTCGCGACGATACTGGAGCAAAGGCAAAGGAAGCCCGTAGTCGGATTCCCTCTGGCACTCTGATCGAAGCGGTAAACGAAGGGGGACGTATTTTAACGCGATCGACCACGTTCCTCGCCCAAATTTGCAAAAAGATCGTTACGAGATTATAGAAAGCTAAAACGGTTAGAAGTTATTTCTTGGCACAAAATTAGTGTCAATCATTCGTGTCTAAAAGGGCGAAGCGTGACCGTGAGCCACGTAGTCGGCCACGGGTCCATATCGCCAGAGTCGATCACGGAGTCCCTGACAAGCCGCACGATCCTAGAGCGTGGCGGCCATTTTACATCGCCGTTTTCGCGTCGATTCGTCCAAAAGGACGACGCGTGACCGTGAGCCACGCAGTCGGCCACGGGTCCATCTCGAGAAAATCGACATCAGAGTTCAAAAGAGGAATTTTGGGCTCCCGTCTAACCTAAATGATCCGGAGAATAGCTGCCTCGTACTATGACACGTCTCTCCTGCCACAAGTGTCTGCGTCGAGAGTCACCACATGGGCCTCCCGTTGAAGTCGAATCGATCGGACCGACATCACGCTGATAAGGCATCTGTTGGGCCACGGGAACATATCGGAATCGACGGAGTTTGATTGCGACCGATGCTGCGTGTAAATTCGCCGAAACGAGGACACGAACGTATGTATTGATAGTGTGTAAAATAGACGCGCTCCAATGTGTCGGGCCCGTTGGAAAAGAATGTGTCGCGCCCGTTGGAAAAGAATGTGTCGCGCAATGACGAGCGCCCGTTAAAATGAATGCCCACCAATAATTCAAGGCAATGCCCTGAAAATCGTTTAAGACTGATGGCAAAAGATTCACCCCAGCGTAACGTAATTCGCTAATTGTGAAATATTGTCGGTATTATTGAAATGTGTAATTTTGTCTGCGTACGCGCATCTTTATATTTCGTCAGTCGTGATTTCCAGCGTTAATGTACTTCGCGTATACTCAAATAGGCATAATTTCTCGAATTCATCAATGGTATCCCCATGGGGTTTCCCGCAATGCGAATCGAGCATCTCGACAGGTGTACCTAATCTTAACGGCGGAACGGGCCGAATACCCGAGGGTTTGCGTAGCTCAGCGGTGCAGGACATGGGCCTCGCTTTCCTTCGGAGATATGTCTCCGGCAGACCCAAACATAATTTTGTGATAACCTAGGCATATTTCAACAAAGACTGAGGGAATACATTATATTGGTGAGAAGAAGTTTAAAAGAAATACGTGATATCGAATAATTGTATTGAATGCCTTATACTAAATATGAAATTCGTTACAATACATATATATATATATATATTGTGACGTTGCGTCACAAGGAAGATAGAGAAAGAGCCCGCGTGACCACGCTCGGGCTCAGTCTCCGCCACGCACCTTTGTTCGGAAAAAATCACATGTTAATTTTAAGTTATTTCTAAGTTATTTTCTTGTATAGAAGCCGCGACACAATCCCCCCCGTCCTTCCCGCACCCCCTTATCTCGATCGCGACGCGACCACGCGGACTCTCGACTGGGGCCATGTCGGCCCGGCCGTCGACTCCGAGAGCCATCAACGCCATCTCCCAACGACGCGGACGGTGGACTGGCCGTCCGAGAGCATCCTGCCGCCATCTCCCGAGTCTCCGGCCTACCGCGCGTCAGGAGAGACTGCAGCTCTCTCGCGGTATGGCTGGCGAGCGCCGTACCGACTCGGGCGCTCGGCGACTCGGGAGGGAGAAAAGTCACCGAGGATATCGACCGAAAGGGCGAGCCACGAAGATCGAGACGAATATCGATAGGAGGTCCGTCTTCTATAACGGGATTGGGCGAGAGGAGGAAGCCGGCCGGCGTGGACCGCCACTTAGTCCTGGAGCGTGGTCGAGCGAGGAAGAGCGAAAAAGCCCAGAGCCAAAAGCGAGAGAATAGGAGAAAAAGATATACCGAGTCGAGCAAGGAGAGAGTCTTCGAGAAGATTGTAAGTTTTTCCTCTTTTTCTCTTTCGCAAGAGCGGCTGGCGTGAGCCGTTAGAGTCAGTTCGAAAAATTTTGTCGCACGGGCGACCGTTAAAAATGCGTCCCTTAACCCCTCCTCTGGCAGTCCTGATCATCGTCCCTTTTCCGTGCGCGTCGCTTATTAAAGTGTAAATTTAGATTAAGAAATTCTAGAGTCAGTGCGAGCGACTCGAGCATTAGCCCGAGAATTAGCGCGAATAAAGTGTAAAAAGGTGTTCGTGGCGGATCCCCGGTGTCCCGCGCGCGCGTAGCCGGGCCAGCCTCGTGTAGCACGGCCGTCGGCCGACTCGGGTGACATTGCCCGTGAGAATAAATCGCGGCGCGATATAACCGCGCAATTCGTATTTCGAGATTTTTGTTTTTGCGTATTGTTAATTCGAGTATTGAAAAATTAAGTTTAAAATAGTCGTGGTCCAAATTAAGTGGCCATCGTGTTCGAGAACCCCGTCCGTCCCCAGATACCCTGAGACGTCCCCATTTTAATTTGTATAGAGTCTCTCGCTTGCCGGCCGAAGGCCGTGTTTGTTTGGTTTTTTTTTTGTTTAGTTCGAGATTGAGTACGCGTTAAGCGCGTTGCCCGAGAAAGGCTGGCGCCCAACATAAATTTACGAAATTTATGACGAGAAAACATTAAACGGGTCGAGAAATAGCGTTTGGGACTTCGCGTGTCCGGTAACCCGTCAAATAATTCGAGTCAACATTATTATCCTTGCGGAATTAATTTAAATTGTATCGAGTCTCTTTTCCATTATTGGTTTTTGTAATTCATCACTTAACTTCAACTTTAATTCTTTTTTCTGTATCGAGCTTTCATTTCTTTATTGATGTAAAATAAATACTATTTGAATTTTTCCAGTTGTCGACCCCTCAAGTTTCTCCTTCCCCTCCCGCCGCCTACGTTAACACCCCACGTTGGCGCCGCCTACGTTAACGCCGCCTACGTTAACACCCCACGTTGGCGCCCAACGTGGGGCCCGCAAAAACTTCCGTTTTTTTATAGAAAGAGCCCACCACGACTATTATTGTTATTCAAATTATTATTATTAATTTTTGAATTAATAATTATTATTTTGCGAGAATTATTATTTTTCTTTTCAGAAATAAAACATTTATTCGGTGTGAACCGTTTAAATCGAATAGTTTTTTTTTGCGTTTTTGTGGGAAATAATAATGAACCTCCACCCCTGACAGGTATAGCTTGTCCCGCCACGGCACTCGCACTTCAAGAATATTGAGAGGATCGGAAAATTCGGACGACCGAGTTTCCGTTTAATAGTCGCACCTGATTATTTTTTTTGGGAGTTTCGCTAACTATTGAATAGAAAATGAAATTGTTTTTTTGTGCTAGCGATTGGAATTTATTTTTTTCTTTGCACATTTTCGGCGACCGCACTTACCCTTTTCCCCTAGAACCCATACTTGCTTGTGTACTTGGCAATTTTTTTTTCTTATGGCTTGCGACTTTTCAGGCCACGGAGTGCCAAGAAAAGTCGTTGTTTTTTTTTGCGCGGGCAATTGAAATTGTTATTTTTGTATTATTGCTTTGGCGATAAGAAAATAATTTTGCGTCATTGCTCTGGCAATTAAAGAAAAAAATTAATTGTTGCATTATTGCTCTGGCAATTAAAAATTAATTTTGCATTATTGCTCTGGCAATTGAGAATTTGATTTTTGCGTTATTGCTCTGGCAATTAAAACATTAATTTGTGCACTATTGCGCTAATAATTAAAATTTGATTTGGCGTTATTGCTCGGGCAATTAAAATAGCTTTTCTGCATTGTTGCTTTAGCAATTGGGAAGCATTTATTATCGTTTAAGGGAATATCGATTGAATAAAGAATACTGAGCTGATATTTTCTTTTGTGGTGAATTGAGCCTCACTTACGATTTTTGGCATACTGCGATGTTCATTCATTTTGTCGGAACTGATTTTTTTTTTATGAAATAATATTATTGACTACCTGGTGTTTTTTGTGTTTCTTGCTTTTGTATTTTTTTTTCTTACTCTTTTTTTTTGCAATTGGTACTGATTGGCCATTTGTTTTTTTTTTGTGTGTTTTTTTTTTCAATTCCGAAAATTCTGGAACGAGCTTAGTACTGACACGGATTAGGCTTGCTTGGTATTTTTGTTTATTTTGCGATGACTTTTGACATGACGGTATAAATTCCCATTTTTGTTGTTGTTTGCGCTTTATCGTTCTCCTCGCTGACCACACATATCCCCCCCCCCCCCCCCCCAAATTTATTCACGCTTGGGGGAAGTGCTGACCCTAGCCCCAATACTTTTCATCACGAAGCCCTGATAAAGACCGCGACGCTGAGTCCCTCGCGAACGGTCACCCCACACCCCAAACGATCCCCAAATATTTTCTATTCTTTTGTTGGGCCCCCTGAATAATTTACGAAACATTTTATTGTTTTAGCTGGGAAACAGACATCCCTTAAGGAATAATTAATCAGTTGGCGGAATAGAGTAAAGAATAGAAGACTCGACAACTCTTAAATTTTCTCGGCTTGAAGGGAAATTTTTCGAGAATATTGCGTCGTCAGAGTCCGGGAAATAATACTCCCTTGGGAACTTAGAGTCAGTTTATCCAAATAAACCGAAGTAACGTTACAGTCCCAGGGAGTAGAGTCAACAAACGAATTGTCGAGTAAGACTTTCCGTTGTTTGTTTATTGCGGAATTTTTCTTTTAAAGAAATTGAGTTATTGAAGCCATCGGGGTTTACTTAATTTTTTTTGGGTTTTGGTTTTGACCAAAGATTTATATTCCGTTTTAACCGTGCCGCGGAGTAATCGCGAGCGGTTTGCCTTCCCAACCCCCCAAATTTTTCGTTTATTGTGTTTAGCATATCCGCAACATGGCAGATACCCCGGTGACGACGAGTACAGTCACAACCCCCACCCGTACGTCCCCCGTGATGACCACTTCCCCAATAGACCACCGCCGAGGACCCACGTCACCCCTCTCAGTGGATGTAGCCGACCTCTCGTTGATGGCTACGAAAGAAAGGATCGCACGACAAAAGGTCGAGCGGTTGAAGACGATGCGGGACATCCTCGCAGCCTGTGATCGAGCGGGTCTCAACACGGACGAGACACAAAGCGAAGTACAGGATCGTCTCATCCGACTCGAAATAAGGACACGAATTCCAGGAGCCTTAATCCGTTGGGATGTCCGGAAGGATGAACGGGGGGATGCCCCCCCATTCTCGCTTGCGGCTGCATTGGTCGACCCACTGACGGCTACCCTATTCGGATCATCGGCCGCCGACAGCCACCAACCCCCGACATACGAGGAGTATCGGCCGACACAGAGGCGGACGATGACGCCGCCACCCCACGGGTCCCAAGACGAGGCACGGGGTCCGGACGACCCCGATAGAACGCCGACGCCATCGCCCAGGAGACTGCCGGTACAGAGGGATCAGAGATCGGCAACACAGAGATATAGTCCGACACCCGCGCCCCGAGGGAACGTCACCGCAGCCCCCGACCGTACCGCGGTCACCTTTGCCCTTCCCCCTTCCCAGTCACCCCACCAACCATCCCGAGCCTTCCCCATATCTAGTCCAACTGCCACAGGATTGTTGAGGATTAGCGGTAGCCAAGAGTGGCCACCGCATGACACGTATACCCTGTCGGCACCCACCCCCCGGAACAGTACCCGAATAGGACCCCTCCCAAAGGCTCGGTCGCGACATGCAGACCCTCCCCCTTCCCGACCCCGATCACCGCAGGACTCGTCACAATATTACGACAAGGGCCACGGCATGCGAGAGGAATAGACCATTGGCAGAGATACGGGCCCCGATTTGCGGGGAAGCCGGACGAGGATGCCGAGGAATTCTTGCGGAGGATGCACGAATACTGCATCTCAAGGAAGCTTACGGAGGAAGATCTGATGGACGCTCTCCCCGAGGCTTTCACCGGTGACGCGCTTCTATGGTTGAGAGTAGAACGAGAGGAATGGAGCTCGTACGAGGAATTCGTGTTCTACTTTCGGGAACGATTCGGCCATGGTGACCTGCAAGAACGTCTGAGAAAGGAAATAGAACTCCGCACGCAGGGGCCAGGAGAGCGTATGGCGGAGTTCATCGTGAAAACCCGGACCCTCTTCAACCACCTGAGCCCACGGTAGAGTAAAGAGACTCAACTGGATATATGCTGCGAGAATCTGCACCCGGATTACGCCGAGCACATCCAGCGGAAGGATGTGAGCAGCTTCCTCGATCTCCAGCGGCTGGGACGTAGCCGCGAGATATTCTGGGGAAAGGCGAAGGTATACAGGGCACCGCCGAAAAAGGGTCTGACGTTCGTGCCCTCGGCATCGTATGAACAGCGTGGCCGGGACGCCCGCATGAAGATAGCTGCTCTGGAGGAACCAGAGGAATACGAACCCGCCGAGTATGAAGAGGACTACCCCACTCCCCCGTTTACCCCCTCATCGCCGAGCCGAACCCCTTGTCAGAACCCCTCCGACTCAGCCGCGAAGACCAAGGGTCGCAGCGGCTACCCCAAGAAGGCGAAGCAGCCTCAGAAACCCCCTTCTCCACCTAAACCCCCATCCGCTCCTTGCTCCCCACATACCTGGAAAAACCCGCCGGCAAAACCCCCCGCGAACCCCCACGAATTCCCCAAAGCCCGTCTCAGCACCAACCTCGGCCCAGCAATCCTGAAGGACCTGGCCCGAGGTGTTATAACTGCCGGCAACCGGGACACCGGTACCGCGAGTGCACACAGCTGATGGGCCGATTCTGCAGAATCTGTGGATGGCCCGGATGCGACGTGAATTCCTGTAGGAATTGCGAACGAAAACGTTCGGAAAACGCCCGGTCGGGAGGGCAGTAAGCCCCTGTACCTCCCGACGGTCGTTAAAGAAGGAGAACCTCCTTCAGATGCCCCGACCCGAGCCGTTGCCTGACTGTGCCATGACGGGCGTAGAACCAGCGCGGCAGGAAGAGTCCAACCCACCCCCGACAGAAACAGAAACAGATTCGTTCCCGTGCGAACATATGGCTTCCCGAGAAGAGGAAGGTGTGGCTGACCGAGAGGAAATGTTTATCGGAGCTATAAGTATGGATGCTCGCCACCACTTATGGATTAACGTGGGTGGCGTCCTCCTATTGGCGTTGGTAGACCCCGGTTCTACGAAAACGTACCTCGGACTGGAGGTAGCAACCAGGAGAGGACTCCTCTTGCAACCGATAGTGGAGGGCGTTCGGGTCGCCAACGGGGCAGTAGTTTCGGTAGACGGGGCAGTCACACTGACCTTCGATCTGGCAGGAAAAGTGCAATCCCTCCAGGTACGTGTAGCCGCGTTAGGCTACAAATTTGTTATGGGGATTCACTTTTTGAGATTGTTCGGAATGCGTGTGGATTACAAAACGGATACGTTGTCCCTACACGGTGGTCCGGAGCGTAGCTTCGCGACACCGGGTGGGCCACGTTGGAGCATCCCCGCATTCCCCGAGGCTGCAGGCTTGGAACCTGCCTCGGTCTCGGCAAATAGACGTCTAGAATCCCTCCTGGACGAGTTAGTATCCCCCTCACAGGACGGACAGTTAGGACGAACGAACCTGACGCAACATTACATCGACGTGCAAGGGCACCCCCCGATCCGACAGAAGCCCCGTACAATTTCCCCGTACCTCCTTCGAATAGCCCAAGCCGAAGTCGATAGGATGGTCCAAGAGGGAGTGATCGAGAGGACAAAGAGCTCTTGGCTGAGTAACCCGGTGATCGTCCCGAAGCCAGGCGGAAAGCATCGTTTCTGCATTGACTATCGCGATGTGAACCGGATAACATTGATGGACACCTACCCTCTTCCCAATATGGATCGGATCTTGGATGGCCTTCGGCTAGCCCGGTTCATCTCGAAGTTGGATCTGAGCCAGGCTTATTTCCAGATCCCTGTAGACCCTCGAAGTCGTCCTGTCACCGCCTTCGCCGTTCCTGGCCGAGGACTTTTCCAGTTCAGGAGAATGCCGTTCGGGCTGACGAACGCACCAGCGACGTTTCAGCGGCTGATGGATCAGCTCATCGATCCGGCATGGGAGCCCCATGTCTTCGCGTATCTCGATGACGTGATCATCGCCACCGACACCGAAGCTGAGCACTTCGAGTATTTGAGAATCGTCCTGGAAGTCTTCCGAGCCGCGGGGCTCACCGTCAACCGAGAGAAAAGCGAATTTTTCTGCCCGGAAGTAACGTATCTAGGATACGCCATCGGCCGGGACGGATTGAAGGCAGATCCGGAAAAAGTTGCCCCTATCCTAGCATACCCTCCACCCAGGGCCCTTCCGCAATTACGCCGTTTCCTGGGAATGGTAGGGTGGTATGCCCGATTTTTACCCACCCTTTCGCGGGATAAAATTCCCCTGACCGAGCTCCTGAAAAAGGACGTTCCCTGGAACTGGGGGACCGAACAGCAGGAAGCCTTCGAGTCTCTCCGCGAAGCCTTAAGTCAGACCCCAATCCTAGCCCGTCCCGACTTCACCCGCCCTTTCGTCCTCCAGACAGACGCCAGCGACTCGGCCGTGGGAGCCGTCCTGACGCAGGAATTCGACGGTGAAGAGCATCCGATCGCGTTTGCCAGCAGGGTGCTGAGCAGCGCCGAACGCAAGTACACCGTCACAGAGAAGGAGTGCTTGGCGGTAATTTGGGCAGTGAGGAAGTTTCGACCGTACATCGAAGGCACTCACGTTGCCGTCATCACCGACCACAGCAGTCTCCAGTGGCTACGGAATCTAAAGGACCCTTCGGAACGATTAGCCCGGTGGGCACTCTCGGTGTAAGCAAGGGACCTGACGATCGTCCACCGGAAAGGAACCCTTCATGTTGTCCCTGATGCCCTTTCCCGCATGTACAAGGACACCGACGCGGCCTTAGCCGCGCTCGGAGAAAGTACCGACCCCTGGTACCTGGACAAGGTACAAAACGTCCGTGAATTCCCGTGGAAATGCCGAAGCTGGAAACTCGAGGACACCAAACTGTACTACCATCGGCCGCATACGATCATCGATTCGACGATTGTGGACTTGGATGCCTGGAAGCTTGTCTTGCCGGCCGAGACTAGGCCGCGAGCAATGGAGGATGCCCATCAAGGACCCCAGGCTGGCCACCTGGGTACTGATAAGAAGTATCAACGGGTCATCCAAGATTTCTTCTGGCTAGGCATATTCCAAGATGTAGCACGATACGTGGCGCGTTGCCCCGTTTGTCAACTCCACAAGGTTTCGCAGTTACCCCCGTCCGGCCTGATGCGAGAGCGCACCACGGAAGGTCCATGGTGCGAAGTCGCTGCCGACGTGATGGGTCCGTTTCCCCCCAGCACAGCTAAGAACCGTTACGTCGTTGTCTTCTAGGATGTCTTCACGAAGTTTGTGGAGGCTAAGGCGCTCGGTAGTGCTACCGGCGCTACAATAATGAAGGCATTGGAGACTCTGGCGGTCAACCGGTACGGTTGCCCACAGTACTTCCTGACCGACAACGGGACGGAATTTGTCAACACGCACGTAACGCGGTATTTGGAAGAGCTGGGAATTCATCAGACAACGGTGCCGCCTTACCACGCGCAGGCGAACCCGGTTGAGCGAGTCAACCGGACTCTAAAGACGATGATAACATCGTACGTGGGAATGGATCACCGAGACTGGGACGCACACCTGCCGGAATTATGCTTCGCGATGAACACGGCCGTGCAGTCCTCCACCCAGATGACCCCCGCATTCTTAAATTTTGGCCGAAACCCCCGCCCAGCCAAAAGCCTCCGAGACGAAGCCCCTGAGCCCCCCAAATTAACGCCAGGAGACCCGGAAGTTTGGTCCAATCGGATGCAGCGGTTACCTCTGCTGCACGACTGGGTTCGGAAGAACCTAGAGGCCGCCGCGAAAAGGCAGGCCAAATACTACAACAGAAACCGAAAAGATACGAGGTATCAAGTGGGAGATGTAGTTCTGCGGAAGAACCGAGTTCTGTCATCAGGAGCGCCGAACTTCGCTGCCAAATTGGCGCCGCGGTATAGCGGCCCCTTTCGTATTCTGGCGGTGCACTCCCCTGTAGTATATGAACTCGAGGATCCGACGACTCGTCGCAACCCTCGGGTTCACATCAAGGATCTGAAACTCTTCCGGGACCCGCAAGGAGTCCCAATATCAGAAGAGGCAGCCCCTGACCCAGCGATCGCCGGCCCGAGCAGGCCGCGATCACCAGATACAGCAGCTCCAAGCCCAAAACGGCATCGCCGTAGCGGGCTACGCCCCCAACGTTCAAAGAGGGTGGAGCTCTCCGACGCTCACCTCTTCGACCTGATCTCCCGGTTAGAACGACAAGAACGGTACGATCAGGAACAGACTCGCGCTTAGTAATGCTCGCTTTGCTTTGAGTGCTAACTTGGGTTTTGCGAGATGGATGTCCCCTATCCTGATGCCCCAAATTCCCCCTTCCCCTTCCGATGTCCCACACCCAACTCCAATCCTGATGCCCCAAATTCCCCCTTCCCCACCCGAGGTCCCACACCCAAACCCAATCCTGATGCCCTAAATTCCCCCTTCCCCGTCCGATGTCACACACCCAACTCCAATCCTGATGTCCCAAATTCCCCGTTCCCCTCCCGATTTCCCACACCCAAATCCAATCCTGGTGTCCTTATCCTGATGCCCCAAACTCCCCCGTCCCCTACCGATGTCCCACACTCCAAATCCTATCCTGATGCCCTAATCCTACCCCCACCTATTGTTGTCCCCAACACAATATCCTACACCCCAAGGCCTGGCTCTGGAACTGCTTCATGAACGGCCAAGGAAGCCGCGACAAAGAAGAATCCAGCGACCAGCGAGTCAACGTAGTCATCTAGAGATTAGCTACGGTGAAAAGCCAAGGAAGCCTCGCCTGAAGTCCCAGCGAGCATCGAGATACTCATCCAATGGCGAGACTACGGAACGACTGACGACAGTGCATGAGTATGCGACGAACGACCACCAGTAGGGCAAAGTCATCGCAAAGATTAATAAATTAAGGTAACCAGTCTGTGATTTAATTATAAGAGATTTATCACTTCAGTATTACGGGTAACCTTAGCCAACGGAGATCATGAGTAAATGCCGCCAGTCTAGTACTCAAGTACGCCGTTCCTTAAAATACCCATCCCGACCTCCTCCCCTGAAGTAAAGAAAGTATAACTGAATAACCGCTCTTGCAGGAAAAGAGGGGAGTACTCCAGTTTAAGCAGGGGGGAGTTGTGACGTTGCGTCACAAGGAAGATAGAGAAAGAGCCCGCGTGACTACGCTCGGGCTCAGTCTTTGCCACGCACCTTTGTTCGGAAATAATCACATGTTAATTTTAAGTTATTTCTAAGTTATTTTCTTGTATAGAAGCCGCGACACAATCCCCCCCGTCCTTCCCGCACCCCCTTATCACGATCGCGACGCGACCACGCGGACTGTCGACTGGGGCCACGTCGGCCCTGCCGTCGACTCCGAGAGCCATCAACGCCATCTTCCAACGACGCGGACGGTGGACTGGCCGTCCGAGAGCATCCTGCCGCCATCTCCCGAGTCTCCGGCCTACCGCGCGTCAGGAGAGACTGCAGCTCTCGCGCGGTATGGCTGGCGAGCGCCGTACCGACTAGGGCGCTCGGCGACTCGGGAGGGAGAAAAGTCACCGAGGATATCGACCGAAAGGGCGAGCCACGAAGATCGAGACGAAAATCGATAGGAGGTCCGTCTTCTATAACGGGATTGGGCGAGAGGAGGAAGCCGGCCGGCGTGGACCGCCACTTAGTCCTGGAGCGTGGTCGAGCGAGGAAGACCGAAAAAGCCCAGAGCCAAAAGCGACAGAATAGGAGAAAAAGATATATCGAGTCGAGCAAGGAGAGAGTCTTCGAGAAGATTGTAAGTTTTTCTTCTTTTTGTCCTTCGCAAGAGCGGCTGGTGTGAGCCGTTAGAGTCAGTTCGGAAAATTTTGTCGCACGGGCGACCGTTAAAAATGCGTCCCTTCACCCCTCCTCTGGCAGTCCTGATCGTCGTCCCTTTTCCGTGCGCGTTGCTTATTAAAGTGTAAATTTAGATTAAGAAATTCTAGAGTCAGTGCGAGCGACTCGAGCATTAGCCCGAGAATTAGCGTGAATAAAGTGTAAAAAGGTGTTCGTGGCGGATCCCCGGTGTCCCTCGCGCGCGCGTAGCCGCGGCCAGCCTCGTGTAGCACGGCCGTCGGCCGACTCGGGTGACATTGCCCGTGAGAATAAATCGCGGCGCGATAAAATCGCGCAATTCGTATTTCGAGATTTTTGTTTTTGCGTATTGTTAATTCGAGTATTGAAAAATTAAGTTTAATATAGTCGTGGTCCAAATTAAGTGGCCATCGTGTTCGAGAACCCCGTCCGTCCCCAGATACGCTGAGGCGTCCCCATTTTAATTTGTATAGAGTCTCTCGCTTGCCGGCCGAAGGCCGTGTTTGTTTGGTTTTTTTTTGCTTAGTTCGAGATTGAGTACGCGTTAAGCGCGTTGCCCGAGAAAGGCTGGCGCCCAAAATAAATTTACGAAATTTATGAAGAGAAAAGATTAAACGGGTCGAGAAATAGCGTTTGGGACTTCGCGTGTCCGGTAACCCGTCAAATAATTCGAGTCAACATTATTATCCTTACGGAATTAATTTAAATTATATCGAGTCTCTTTTCCATTATTGGTTTTTGTAATTCATCACTTAACTTCAACTTTAATTCTTTTTTCTGTATCGAGCTTTCATTTCTTTATTGATGTAAAATAAATACTATTTGCATTTTTCCAGTTGTCTACCCCTCAAGTTTCTCCTTCCCCTCCCTTCGCCGACGTTAACACGCGATACCCGTCATAATATATATGTGTGTGTGTGTGTGTGTGTGTGTGTGTGTGTGTGTGTGTGTGTGCGTGTGTGCGTGCGTGCGTGCGTGCGTGCGTGTGTGCGTGCGTGCGTGCGTGCGTGCGTGCGTGCGTGCGTGCGTGCGTGCGTGCGTGCGTGCGTGCGTGCGTGCGTGCGTGCGTGCGTGCGTGCGTGCGTGCGTGCGTGCGTGCGTGCGTGCGTGCGTGCGTGCGTGCGTGCGTGCGTGCGTGCGTGCGTGCGTGCGTGCGTGCGTGCGTGCGTGCGTGCGTGCGTGCGTGCGTGCGTGCGTGCGTGCGTGCGTGCGTGCGTGCGTGCGTGCGTGCGTGCGTGCGTGCGTGCGTGCGTGCGTGCGTGCGTGCGTGCGTGCGTGCGTGCGTGCGTGCGTGCGTGCGTGCGTGCGTGCGTGCGTGCGTGCGTGCGTGCGTGCGTGCGTGCGTGCGTGCGTGCGTGCGTGCGTGCGTGCGTGCGTGCGTGCGTGCGTGCGTGCGTGCGTGCGTGCGTGCGTGCGTGCGTGCGTGCGTGCGTGCGTGCGTGCGTGCGTGCGTGCGTGCGTGCGTGCGTGCGTGCGTGCGTGCGTGCGTGCGTGCGTGCGTGCGTGCGTGCGTGCGTGCGTGCGTGCGTGCGTGCGTGCGTGCGTGCGTGCGTGCGTGCGTGCGTGCGTGCGTGCGTGCGTGCGTGCGTGCGTGCATATGTGTGTGTGTGTGTGTGTGTGTGTGTGTATACAGTATATACATATATAGATATACGCCGAGCTGTTCACTACCATGTATACTAACTACTTTGTAGCGAAAATTTCTTCCTCGGACAATATATTTTTCTGTTTGTCAACTCTCTTGGTGGACTTTGAATTCGTAGTTTTCATTGAGCATTCGGTCTGACAATATAGATAACGGCGATGCTGAGTCAAATATGGGTGGTATCGTTTTATCGAAACTTGAACGAAAAAAAATATATTCACGAAGGATATATGTACACTTTCGAGAAATTGAGTGCGTGTGGTGAAAAAAAGTTTTGGCGGTGCTCCCGAAAAATGGACAACTGTAAAGCTCGACTCCACACATCTATCACGACTGAGGAGGTTTGTGTTACTTTATGTTGATTTCATAAAAAGTTGAGTTATTTTCCACACACAAACGTTTGCGCGCGTGTGTGTGTGTGTGTGTGTGTGTGTGTGTGTGTGTGTGTGTGTGTGTGTGTGTGTGTGTGTGTGTGTGTGCGTGCGTGCGTGAGTGCCTGAGATAAGTGCTAAATTTCAAGTGCTGGAAATTTGGACACTTATCACGGAACTGCAAGAGCAACGTCGACCGGGCTAGAGACTGCATCAAGTGCGGTATCACTGGCCACAAAGTTGCCAATTGCACAGCAAGCGCAAAGTGTGTCATATGTGCAGAAGCGGGAGATGGGGCACCCACAGCTCACATCGCAGGTAGCAGCCGATGTCCAGCATGTACGCGGGCTCTCCAGGCTCTCCAGGTACTCCAAAAACGATGCAAATGAGAGAACTCCAGCTCAACCTCAACCATTGCGAAACAGCACAGGACCTGCTCATGCAGACGGTGCGCGAGCTGAAGCTTGAATTGGCAATACTCTCGGTACCATATATACATCTAGACATGCAGCCTTGGGAATCTGACGCAAGTGGGAAGGCCGCAATTTGGTCCTGCGGAAAGCTTCCATTTAAGGATCTTGCGAGTCGGATGGAAACTGGTTTCGTGAGAATAAAAGGCAAAGGAGTTCATTTCTACAGTTGTTACGCACCGCCTAGCCTGACGACTGATGACTTTGAGAATTTTCTCTTCAACTTAGTCGCAGACGCTAAACAACGCTTCCCGGTAGCCATAGCCGGAGATTACAACGCGTGGGCTGTGGAATTGGGTAGTAAAGTGACGAACAGGAAGGGCCAAGCCCTGCTTGAGGCTATGTCCTTATTGCATGTAGTACTACTTAATGCAGGTACAAAGCCCACTTCTGATAACGGTGAAGCCTCCTCTATAGTGGACCTCACTTTTGTGAATAGTAGCCTGGCCAGAGGAAACCAGTGCCACTGGGTAGTCAGTGATATCTACACTCACAGTGATCATCAAGCGATTCTCTGGGAGATTCGCGGAGGCTTCAGCAGAACAGTGAAGGCACCGAAGACAAAACGGGAAGGGCTGGAAAGCGAAAATGTTTGACGCAGACTCGTTTCGTGAAACTTTTGACACCAGCCCCCTCGCAGCGGAAAGTGCAACCGAGAAGGTCAAGCTGGTCATGCAGAGGGTCACCGAAGCATGCGATGCCACATTGCCACGGAAACGTAATGTCGACTTCCGACCGGCGGTACACTGGTGGAGCGAGCAAATTGCCGGCCTCCGAAGGGAGTGACATCGGACGAGCCGCCTAGCACAACGAGCTCGGGGCAAACGCTCGTTCCCCGATTTGGAAGAACAGAACAGCAAGGCGCGCTTGAAGCTTAAAAAGGCTATCAAGCAGAGTAAAGCTGAAAGCTGGGGCGAACTGCTCAGCGAGGTGGAAGATGCTCCCTGGGGCAGGTCGTATAAAGTAGTAATGACTCGGCTGAAAAGCCAGCCAATGCTATCGCCTGTGGACGCAGCCCTGCTGGAAAAGATTGTCTGTTCCCTGAGCAACCCGAGGAGGACTACCAGCTCGAGGAGGACGTCGATAAGTACATCCCAGCCATTACTGAAGAAGAGCTTCTTACGGCGATTGCCCGGGTGCGCAACAATAAAGCCCCCGGCATGGATGGAATACCCATCATCGCTCTCAAGGCAGCGATCAAGTTGACACCGGCAATATTCCTGGGCATGTACAATGCGTGTCTCAAGGAAGGAATCTTCCCGGACAAGTGGAAGTGGCAGAAGCTCGTGCTCCTCCCGAAAGGAAAGAAGCCGCCGGACGAACCTTCATCCTATCGTCCGCTCTGTATGCGCGATACCGCCGGAAAGATCTTCGAGCGAATCATCCATAACAGGATTAAGAAGGTCGTGGATCCTCGACTGGCGGAGGGCCGGTTTGGCTTCAGAAAGGAGCGCTCTACTCTGGATGCCATTAACACAGTGGTGAGCAGGCGCAGGAGTCGACTGCGGGTAAACGATGGGCAAGAGGGTCCGAGAAGTACTGCGCAGTTGTCGCTCTCGACGTCAAAAACGCTTTCAACTCGGCGATGTGGAAGTGTATCATGGATGCCCTAAAAACATTAGGTGTACTATGGTACCTACGGAGAATAGTGGCGAGTTACCTATGTAATAGGTGGCTCATGTACGACACAGACGATGGACCGAAGACGTATAGGGTGACTGGAGGAGTTCCTCAGGGTCCTGTACTTGGACCGCTTCTGTGGATCATCATGTACAACGATCTGCTGCTATTACAATTGCCGAAAGAAGTGTCCATCGTAGCGTTCGCAAATGACGCGGCGCTGATTGTCATCGCCAAATTCCTGGAGCAAATCACCGTACTCTTCGGCGAAGCTTTCGCTAAGATAAAGAAATAGATGTCTTCTGTTGGACTGCAGTTTGCAGCCCACAAAACAGAAGTACTCCTCGTATCCAGCAGGAAGGTGATGGAAACGGTGACGCTCAGAGTTGGAAACGCCGCAATCACATCCCAACCGTTCATTCGCTACCTGGGTGTGATTCTCGACGCGAGTCTGAACTTCAAAGAGCAAACCGAGCAGATCAGCAGTAGCCTGTGCATTTCGCACTGTCTCCGAGGACGCTATCAACATTATCGCGGGAATGCTGCCCATTGAGGTGCTCGCCGAGGAGCGTAGATCGATGCACCAGCAGAAGGGAGCTAGAAACCCCAATTATGCAAGGACTGAAGCGAGAGCAACCAGTTTCAACCAGTGGCAGACGATGTGGGATGCTTCTACCAAGGGAAGGTGGACACCGACTAATCCCAAAGGTGGAGATATGGGTGAACCGTCAACACGGGGAGCTCAACTATTATTTCACTCCAGTGATCTCAGGACACGGCTGTTTCCGGGCTTATCTCTATAAGTTTAATTATGAAGATTCCCCGGAATGCCCAGCATGTGTAGCAGTCGAGGAGAACGCTGAATATGCATTGTTCCAATGCCCACGTTTTAGTGCCTCTTGCGCGATAGTCGAGGATCAGCTGGAGACACGCATCACCCCGGACAACCTAGTTGAGTTGATGCTGAAGTCAGCAGATGCATGGACAGCGGTATCGGCTTATGCTGCCGCAGTAATGAAGGAGTTGCGGCGTGCAGAACGTGCGAGGAAGAAGACGACGCTGGAAGACCAGGCAGTCATAGATTAAATCAGCGACACGAACCCCTAAACCACTCATACCATCTCGAGTGGAGCGGGCGATGTAAGGTTGTCTGACAACACTGCAGGAAGAGCTACGGCTAAGGCCTCTCCCGCGATGTAATACCTAGCGGTCGTCCTGCGGAAGAATTTGTGAGGCCACAGAGAAACGAGGGTTTTTAGTCGGTGCAAGCCCGACACATGAGAACTATTTGCTACGGTGCGGAGGCATTTTCCCGCTAAACCTCTTAAAACAAACACACACACACACGTATGCACACACTTGCACACACAATCTCAGACACACACTTGCACACATTTTCAGGCGCACAAAATTACAACGCATTCCCCTATCCCTTCCCTCTGCGCTGCCCTTCCGCTGTAGCGCGCACCTGATTGGCTATTTATTTCAATTCATAATTAATTATCTGTGTCTGATCGAAAAATGACTGAGGACTTTTCGTCTTAGAATGTTTTTCTCTATTGGATGCTAGAAGGGCGTACGTTACTCCTGGGACACCCTGTATAGTGTAACGGGTTTTCTGGTCCGCACACTTCTGGGCTCGTACCGCTCTCGTACCGCCTACCGGGTGTCCGAGAACCCGACGGGTGGGCGTGGGCGACAGGTACCGGAGGACCGCCGACCGAGGGTTGACTTTTGATTTTGTCCACCCGAGCGCGGTCCCTTGATGTTGAGACACCCGGTGTGGAACGGCACGACCCAGGCGGTCCAGCTAGCTCTGCTCGCCGGAGGATATGGTAGAGGGGCAGGGTGGAAGGACGAGTGTCAAGGATGACGCCTCAGATCATTCATGATATGACGTGTCCGCCGAAGTAATGAACACGTGTTTAACAGTACGATTGGTAGTCGTTTATTGGGCCCGAGGGCCCACCAATCAGGGGTACAACTCATGAGTAACTCGATATAAATCTCCAAGTTCTACACACGCGTCGATAATCTAGTGGCGCACCGGCGATAATCCCGACCATCCCTAGTTTCGAGGGGAATACGGCTGAGGGCGCGACGTTCCCGGCTCCTGGGACAGGTAACCGTACGACCGCACTACTATCCCGGGTGACGTTGGTAATAGGGTCCGAAGGGCGTATGTAATTGTGTAGGTAACGGTGTAGGCAATGGTGTAACTGACCACGAAGAGCGCAGGCCAGTGTGTAGGTAATCGTGTGCTAACTCAACAGAGGGTAGGCATTTTTGTAGGTAAGCGTGTACGAACTCACAAGAGTGTAGGCATTTGTGTAGGCAATCGGGTACGAACTCAGAAGAGTGTAGGAATTTGTGTAGATAATCGTGGATTAACGCAAAAGAGTGTAGGCATTTGTGTAAGCAATCGTGTACTAACTCAAAAGAGGGGGAGATTACGATATCTCCGGTGCCTTAATTTTATCATTGGATTATGTAATATGGGCGAAAAAAATACGAAAAACAAGAATAACTTTTTTCGTTCTGAGCCTTAGTTTCGGAGTTACAGCGCTTTGAAGAGTAAACCATTTATTTCCCCGATTTTTCTATGTGAATCGAATTTCCGCGTGCTTTGCATTGTTTCATCGTACTTCGTCGGTGATTTATGTAAATTGGCTGCAGATTATTAGCGTTATCCAGAATACACCACGTGGAGGTTATCTGCATTGGAATTCCTTAGTCCTGAAAAGGGCTGTTTTGTGTGTGTGTGTGTGTTTTTTTTTTTAAGAGGTTTAGCGGGAAAATGCCTCCGCACCGTAGCAAATAATTGCCGTGTGTCGGGCTTGCACCGACTAAAAACCCCCATTCCTCTGTGGCCTTACAAATTCTCCCGCGGGACGACCGCTAGGTATTACATCGCGGGAGAGGCCTTAGCCATAGCTCTTCCTGCAGTGTTGTCAGACGACCTTACATCCCCCGTTCCACTCTAGATGTTATGAGTGGTTTAGGGGTTCGTGTCGCTGATTTAATCTATGACTGCCTGGTCTTCCGGCGTCGTCTCCTTCTTCGCACGTTCTGCACGTCGCAACTCCTTCATCACTGCGGCAGCATAAGCCGATACCGCTGTCCATGCGTCTGCTGACTTCAGCATCAACTTAACCAGGTTGTCCGGGGTGATGCGTGTCTCCAGCTGATCCTCGGCTATCGCGCGGGAGGCACTAAAACGTGGGCATTGGAACATTGCATGTTCAGCGTTCTCCTCGACTGCTACACATGCTGGGCAGTCCGGGGAATCTTCATAATTAAACTTATAGAGATAAGCCCGAAAACAGCCGTGTCCTGAGATCACTTGAGTGAGATAATAGTTGAGCTCCCCGTGTAGACGGTTCACCCATATCTCCACCTTCGGGATCAGTCGATGTGTCCACCTTTCCTTGGGAGAAGCATCCCACATCGTCTGCCACTGGTTGAGACTGGTTGCTCTCGCTTCTGTCCTTGCATAACTGGGGTTTCTAGCTCCCTTCTGCTGGTACATCGATCTACGCTCCTCGGCAAGCACCTCAATGGGCAGCATTCCCGCGATAACATTGATAGCGTCCTCGGAGACAGTGCGAAACGCACAGGCTACCCTCAAGGCACTGACGCGATACGTTGCTGCAGCCTTCCTGCGGTACTCCTGGATTTTCAGTGCATCAGCCCATATGGGTATGCCATACGTGAGCACTGAGGTCGTCACTGATAACAGCAGTTTCCTCCTCTTCTGTCTGGGGCCACGAACATTAGGCATGAGTCGCGCCAGTGTGGTAGCCACCCCAGCGGCCTTTCTGCTGATCTGCTCGGGTTGCTCTTTGAAGTTCAGCCGCGCGTCGAGAATCACACCCAGGTACCGAATGAACGGTTGGGATGTGATTTCGGAGTTTCCAACCCTGAGCGTCACCGTTTCCATCACCTTCCTGCTGGATACGAGGAGTACTTCTGTTTTGTGGGCTGCAAGATGCAGTCCAACAGAAGACATCCATTCCTTTATCTTGGCGAAAGCTTCGCCGAAGAGTGCGGTGATTTGCTCCAGGAATTTGGCGATGACAATTAGCGCCGCGTCATCTGCGAACGCTACGATGGACACTCCTTTCGGCAATTTCAATAGCAGCAGATCATTGTACATGATGATCCACAGAAGCGGTCCAAGTACAGAGCCCTGAGGAACTCCTCCAGTCACCCTATACGTCTTTGGTCCATCCTCTGTGTCGTACATGAGCCACCTATTACATAGGTAACTCGCCACTATTCTCCGTAGGTACCATGGTACACCTAATGTTTTTAGGGCATCCATGATACACTTCCATATCGCCGAGTTGAAAGCGTTTTTGACGTCGAGAGCGACAACTGCGCAGTACTTCTTGGACCCTCTTGCCCATCGTTTCCCCGCAGTCGACTCCTGCGCCTGCTTCACCACTGTATTAATGGCATCCAGAGTAGAGCGCTCCGTTCTGAAGCCAAACTGGCCCTCCGCCAGTAGAGGGTCCACGACCTTCTCAATTCTGTTATGGATGATGCGCTTGAAGATCTTTCCCGCGGTATCCAGCATACAGAGCGGACGATAGGATGAAGGTTCGTCCGGTCGCTTTTTCCCTTTCGGGAGGAGCACTAGCTTCTGCCACTTCCACTTGTCCGGGAAGATTCCTTTCTTGAGACACACATTGTACATGCCCAGGAATATTGCCGGTGCCAACTTGATCGCTGCCTTGAGTGCGATGTTGGGTATCCCATCCATGCCGGGGGCTTTATTGTTGCCCGCCCTGGCAATCGCCGTAAGAAGCTCTTCTTCAGTCATGGCTGGGATGTCTTCATCGACATCCTCTTCGAGCTGATAATCCTCCTCGGGTTGCTCAGGGAACAGATGTGAAACAATCTTTTCCAGCAGAGCTGCGTCCACAGGCGATGGCATTGGCTGGCTTTTCAGCCGAGTCATTACTACTTTGTACGGCCTGCCCCAGGGAGCATCTTCCACCTCGCTGAGCAGTTCGCCCCAGCTTTCAGCTTTACTCTGCTTGATAGCCTTTTTAAGCTTCAAGCGCGCCATCCTGTGCTGTTCTTCCAAATCGGGGAACGAGCGTTTGCCTCGAGCTCGTTGCGCTAGGCGGCGAGTTCGATGACACTCCCTTCGGAGGCCGGCAATTTGTTCGCTCCACCAGTGTACCGCCGGTCGGAAGTCGACATTACGTTTCCGTGGCATTGTGGCATCGCATGCTTCGGTGACCCTCTGCATGACCACCTCGACCTTCTCGGTTGCACTTTCCGCTGCGAGGGGGCTGGTGTCAAAAGTTTCACGAAACAAGTCCGCGTCAAACATTTTCGCTTTCCAGCCCTTCCCGTTTGTCTTCGGTGCCTTCGCTGTTCTGCTGAAGTCACCGCGAATCTCCCAGAGAACCGCTTGATGATCACTGTGAGTGAAGATATCACTGACTACCCAGTGGCACTGGTTTCCTCTTGCCAGGCTACTACTCACAAAAGTGAGGTCCACTATAGAGGAGGCTTCACTTTTAACAAAAGTGGGCTTTGTACCTGCATTAAGTAGTACTACATCCAATAAGGACATAGCCTCAAGCAGAGCTTGGCCCTTCCTGTTCGTCACTTTACTACCCCATTCCACAGCCCACGCGTTGTAATCTCCGGCTATGGCTATCGGGAAGCGTTGTTTAGCGTCTAAGTTGTCGAGAAAATTCTCAAACTCATAAGTCGTCACACTAGGCGGTGCGTAATAACTGTAGAAATGAACTCCTTCGACTTTTATTCTCACAAAACCAGTTTCCGTCCGACTCGCAAGATCCTGAAATGGAAGTTTTCCGCAGAACCAAATTGCGGCCTTCTCACTTGCGTCAGATTCCCAAGGTTGCGTGTCTAGATGTCTATATGGTTCCGAGAGTATCGCCAAGTCAGGCTTCAGCTTGCGCACAGTCTGCATGAGCAGGTCCTGTGCTGCTTCACAATGGTTGAGGTTCAGCTGGAGTACTCTCATTTGCATCGTTTTTGGAGTGCCTGGAGGGCATGGAGAGCCCGCGTATACGCTGGACACCGGCTGCTACCTGCGATGTGGGCTGTGGGTGCCCCATCTCCCGCTTCTGCACATATGACACACTTTGCACTTGCTGTGCATTCGGCAACTTTGTGGCCAGTGTTACCGCACTTGATGCAGTCTTTAGCCCGGTCGACGTTGCTCTTGCAGTTCCGTGATAAGTATCCAAATTTCCAGCACTTGAAACACTTTAGTCGTCTCACCACCTCTCGGATTCTGCAATTACACCAGCCGACTCGGATGGTTCCTGTATCCAGAAGTTTCCGGGCACCAGGCACCATGAGTCGTATTACCGCGGTCTGAGTTCTGCCATATGCTTTACGCAGAGACTTAAGAGAGTATTCCGTGACTGAATAGTCCGGTCCCAAGACTCTCTTCAGGGCCGCCGATATCTCCTCCTTCGTCGCGTCCTCTTCCAGGTCCTTGATCTCCAGATCAACTTCCTGGACTGTACTCTGGACTGTTGCTGATTCACCAAGAACACCTTCGAACTGGTTTCGCAATTCAGGTGCTTTGGCTGAGTTCTCCTTATTCAGAACGATCAGCAGATCTCCCGCGTTCGTTCTGCGTACCTTTTGGACGCATTCACCTGCATCCTTGAGCGCCGGATCCTTCTTTATACGACTCAAGATCTCCGCATAGCTCAAGTCACCCTTTTTGTGGATGACGAGAGCGTTGGGCAGAGTCGGCCGTTCGCGAGGTTTCTGCGCCTTCTTCTGCGGCTGCTTCTCGGATATCTTGTGCGATCTTTTCTTCTTTCGCGCAGTCTGCCACTTCTGCTCTGATCTCTCGCCCTTATCTTCGGATTGACTAGCCAATGGCTCCACCCGCTTCATCGCTCCACCATGCCTTCATCGTTCCTCTCCTTGTTAGGGAAAGTCGATTTCGCTTGGCTTATGGTCGTCGTGGTTTGCGTTCCTCCAGTCAACGGTGCCGCCTGTGGCTTTGCACACCACGCTACGAGGTCCTCTATACCTTTCCTAGTACTGGTAAGCATAGGAACCCACCGCTGGATTTCCTTGTGGAGGTTTTTCTTCTGCTGGATAAAAGAGGCTAGGCTCTCCAGCGTCTTTCCGTGCCTCTCCACCAACTTCAAAATCTCCTTTCGGTTTCCACCTGTCTCTTCCTTTTCTTTTTGTGTGCGTGTGTGCGTGCGTGTGCGTGTGCGTGTGCGCGTGTGTGTGTGTGTGGAGATTAGGAACAGTGGGGCGTCACTCCCACTATGTGTGTGTGTGTGTGCGTGTGTGTGGAGATTAGGAACTGTAGGGCGTCACTCCCACTATGTGTGTGTGTGTGTGTGTGTGTGTGTGTGTGTGTGTGTGTGTGTGTGTGTGTGTGTGTGTGTGTGTGCCTGTGCGTGTGCGTGTGCGTGTGCGTGTGCGTGTGCGTGTGCGCGTGTGTGTGGAGATTAGGAACAGTGGGGCGTCACTCCCACTATGTGTGTGTGTGCGTGTGTGCGTGTGCGTGTGCGTGTGCGTGTGCGTGTGCGTGTGCGTGTGCGTGTGCGTGTGCGTGTGCGTGTGCGTGCGCGTGCGCGTGCGCGTGCGCGTGTGTGCGTGTGTGCGTGTGTGCGTGTGTGCGTGTGTGATAGTGGAGATTAGGAACTGTGGGGCGTCACTCCCACATTTGTATCGACTCAAAACCCTCTCCACTATGTGTGTGTGTGTGTGTGTGTGTGTGTGGGCGCACGCGTTTTTACATAAAATCTTCATCTGTATCTACTAAACGAAGCCAAAATCACGATTTTTTTATTCTTCAAAAAGTGCTTATTTTGGCCCAAATATTGATTATCCATGGTTAAATCAAGGCGCCGGAGATATCGTAATCGTGCCCAAAAGAGCGTAGGCATTTGGGTAGATAATCGTGGACTAACTCAGAAGAGTGTAGGCAATTGTGTAGGTAACCGTGTACTAACTCAGAAGAGTGTAGGCAATTGTGTAGGTAATCGTGTATTAACTCCAAAGAGTGTAGGTGTGCGTGTGGATGACCGTGTATATAAGCCCAGACAACGAAACTCGATTACGCATGGTCGCCATGATTTGCCAAATAATGACCTAAGTGACCGAAAGTCGGAATAATGTCGACTGACTGTCCGGACATCCCGTATATCCGCTCAAGATACAATGTATGGTTGGTGGCCGGAAGTCCGAATAATGTCGGCTGACATTCCGGTCACCCCGTATATTCGCTCGAAACACAATGTATTATGGTTGGTGGCCGGAAGTCCAAATAATATCGACTGACTTTCCGGACACCCTGTATATTCGCTCGGAACACAAGGTATGATGGTGGGTGACCGGAGGTCCGAATAATGTCGACCGACTTCCGATATATTTGCTTGAAACACAATTGTAGCGAGGTCGATAATAAACGAATGAATATTACCAAGGGTTTCGCGCGAGCATAATTCTTGAGTGAGCTGGATTTCGGAAACTCGTAAACAAGGCGTGAGAACAACGGAAACAAAGACAGAATCTCAAAGGTAAACAAACGCGAGACCAAGCGCTCGATGGCCCTGAGCGCGCGGAGAGACTGGACGAGAGATATACTCACGAACTATGTCGTATTAGATTTTCCTACTTGAAATAAAATATTCCTCCGAATTACATAATCTCGCGGAAATTCGTACTTTTCTTTGGGCCAATTTTCGCGGGACCTCAGCAAACATTTTTTATTTAATGCCCTAGGCCTAACGAACGATCATGTTAATGAATGATCGATAAAAAAAAACAATTCGCTAATTGACGCGATACGTAATAAAAAAAATCGGGAACTTGATGGAACGACCGAGAATAAGGTACGAGCTTCCCTAACGACATTATGACTGAACCGGAACTTCCCCAGAGGCGGAAACCCGGGAACAAACGCGACTTTATCGCCGAAACACTTTCGCCGGGTTCCGGCCCTCTGGGGACACGGAATTCCCTCCTTGGGGTAACCCGTCGCCACGTGGCGCAATTAATAAAGAAATGACAAAACACAGAATCTAGAGCTCGTACCTTAGGGACGTAGAGAGACGAGAGAGATCGGGCTTACCGCTGAAGAAGTTGCAGCACGGAGACGCTCGCCGGCTTAGTTAAGAGGATCCTGTCACGCAGTCGATCGATGAAAATTTTCCGGGGTGACGCGGCTGGGCTTGTTAACTCCGAAATCGTCACTGACTAATTCGCCGAGCTCTCGCAGTGCTCCCGGCTCTCGCGTGCCCCACTCACGCGCTCCTTCCCTCTTTTCACGCGCTCACGTGTGATCACGTTATTCTCCGTCTCGGAGATTTTCCCCTTATTTCCTCCGATGCCTCGACCACGGCCCTGCTCTACCACACTGCCCCGCGCGTACGTGACTGTCCTCGCAGCGAATATTGAACTGCCCCGCGGACCTCTTCCCCTCGGAACCGAGGCGGGACCTCGAACGCGGGGGGAGGCCGCTCTCGCATTTCCCAGCATCCTGGGAATAGCGGTGGGCCCAAGCGATATACCACCAGGTGAACTACACCCCCGGCCGCCGATCCACCGCTCCGACCCCCTTCGACAGGGCGCCGGTCTTACGCGGTCCATGAGGCCCGAGGGGACAGTAGGGATGGTGCATCTCCGGGTTGCTGAGTCGAGAGGGACGGGCGACTAGTCAATCTTGGCCTTATTCTGGCGTCTCCTCCGGCATCCAATCCGCGAGCACGGTTGTCCGACGCTCGCCTGCCAGAGTTGCCGGACGTGTAGTGAGCGAAACCGCCGCCAGACGCCACTTGTGTAGCCCAAAAACCGCGGGACTTTACGAAGCCCAAATAGCGCGGTAAAAGCTCGCATATAGCCCAAACTCGTGGTTTTGGTAGGTCATGAAGGAAAAGCACCGATATAAGTTAGAAATTAAATTATTACTTTAATTATTTTTAAATCAAACATAATCAAATATCTGTATTTTGTAGCAGGCTAAAACAATCACACAAATAAACAAATACTTATTCCTTGAGATTTTACGTTCTCTAGAAATCGAAATCAACTATGTCCATCAGAGAAATATAAAATTCGTTAAGCAGGTCCTCTGCATTCGAAATTTGAATCTCTGGTACATCAATATTCTTTGACACATTCTCTTGGGCAGGGACAGGGCCGGAGTCCGGATCATTCGGATTCAAGTTGAACTCAGCTTCCCTTGTCGGCTGAGAAGAGGACGCGGGGGTATACGAGTTCGTTATGTATTTTTATTTTATGATACGTAATTAATAAACAGTTTTTCTTTTTTACATATGAATTTTACTTTTCCTCCAATTCATAATCATAAATTTAAAATTCGTGTTGTCTGTGACCATGGATTCAAGCGGGACAATAATAGGCTGTTTGTGTCCATGACGCAATTTCATACGAACTTTTAATCACACCATGTGGATCACATAAGAATGACTCGATGGCTGTATCATTGTACATTTTTATTTAAGATTTTAATAAATATGAATTCACTACATTCAATTATTTATAGGTATAAAATATATTACTTTAAAGCCCATAATGAAAGTTACCTCCATAAAATAGTTGTTAACGATTGCGTTATCGACTCGGGTGCTCCTCTATTCATCTATTTTGGCGCCAAATCGCGGTTTATAGCCCAATCTGGCGACTCTGTCGCCTGCCTCTGAGTGGAGGCGCGTGCGTGTCCCCTTGGACCAACCCGCGCGAGATTTTGCGGAGCGCGGAACCGGAAGCCGGGACATCTTGGGTATCGCCAATGCGTTACTTCGGGGTAATATGGACGCGTGAGCGATCGTTCCCCAATGCGTCGTTCCGTCCTTCAAGCTAGTCGTCCTAAAAACTGTCCCAAACATATTTTCAGGTTGCTAATTTCGTCCATTCATCCGCTGCTCACGCGCCGGTAGGTACACACTGAGGTAAAACGTGGCGGTTTCCGGAATAAAATTACAAAAAGGTCTAATATTTCACCACGTCGTGAGTCGATGATTTCGGAGCCACCCCGAATCGAACCAGGACGCATCAGGGTCGTAAACCCAACCCACTGGTCGACACCGTTGGGAAATGGACGTGACCCCCTAATTTGTCACGTCACAATATATATATGTGTACATATATATATATATATATATATATATATATATATATATATATATATATATATATATATATATATATATACACTACCGGCGGAAAGTTTCCAGACAAGAGTTGGAAAAAATGCCCGAACGGTTCTGTATGCCAATTCGCCGGTAGTTGGGCTAGGCCAATTTGACCAACGGCATTTTAAAGATTTACCTACATTTTGGCTTATCAAAAAAAAATTTACGATTTTTTTTACACTTGGCACCCAGTTTTGAGAAACGTTCACGCACTCTTTACGTGTTACAATGAAAAAATATTCAAAAATTATTTCGACTCAGTACTTCTTCGGCAAGCATCGAAAAAACGTTCGCGTTAGATTTTCCCGTCGTATCGTGTCGAATAATATATTGAATTTGAAGTGTGTTTAACTATTAATTTATTGACGGTTAATTAAATAAAATTTTTGACTTCATTAGAGTTTTTATTTTTTGAAGCAGAAAATGGGTCGTCGACCCAATATAAGCATCAAAAAACGTGCATCAATCCTTGCACTTTGCAATGAAGGGTTCAAAATTCGCTACATTGCAAATCGGTTGAAAATACCCAAATCAACCGTTGGGGATGCTATAAAACGTTTCAGAGAGACACAATCGAACCGCGATAAAAATCGTTCCGGGAGGCCTCCTGTTACTTCCAAAGCGGAAGACTAATCAATAATTGTGATGTCTAAAAGAAATCGAAAACTCTCGGCGGCAAACATCCAAGCGCAGTTTGTCGAAAGTCGTGGAAAAAACATTTCAATTACGACGATTAAGAGCGTGCTGTCAGCGAGAGGAGGTTTTTTCGATGAGACCAAAGTATAATATGTAAATAAAAAAATTAATTATATTATTATCATGGTGGTCCATCATCATCGTCCATACATCAATGGAGTTCCGACCGGAAGTAAATTTTAAAAAAATTTTGCAAAAAAAATCTGAAAAAATTCTCATAAGCTCAACAAAAAGTAACACAACTTTTTACCGTCTTGAGGTTTTATTGTAAACCTCGTCGTTTTCGTACTCCGGAGCAATTTTCATATTGTATATTTTTATCGAAAAAACGAAATATTTTTGGGAAAAAAAAATCGCAAAAATTTTTCTACAAAACGAAATTGAAGCTTAGGCTTCCCCTTTTATGACTTTAATAGAAGAAATGCATAAAAAAGATTTTTACTGTAAACGGGGTCCACTCACAAAACAACAAAAAAACGACAAAAAATTGTCGTTTTCAAAACTGGGTGCCAAGTGTAAAAAAAATCGTAAAATTTTTTTGATAAACCAAAATGTAGGTAAATCCCTCCTCTTTAAAATGCCGTAGGTCAAATTGGCCTAGATCAACTACCGGCGAAATGGCATGAAGAACCGTTCGGGCACTTGTTCCAACTCTTGTCCGGAAACTTTCCGCCGGTAGTGTATATATATATATATATATATATATATAAAATTTCTAGTCGGATATATATATATATATATATATATATATATATATATATATATATCGACTAGAAATTTTGCTACGGGGCAGACTAGGGCCGTATTCGGCATGCCGTATTCCGTACCACGGCACTTTACGGGCCGCCGTATCAGGGCTTTAACAGGCATGAAAAGCTTTTTGCATCCGACACTGATGCGGATGCCGGTTAAGGACCTGATCAGTACACCTTTGCAGGCTCTGATCCGGCTGCCGTATCTATGCCTGAAATGACAAATAAAAACAATCCAAAAATTATGAATAAAAAAATTCTGTTAGTACTTTTTGTTTCCATATACCTTAATTATGTTCCTGCCTATATCATAATTGAATTAAAACGTTTTCTGCCGTCTTATTCTAGAGCTGAGCGCGCTACCTATTTCGCCATTCTAACACTTTTGTAAACTTTCTTATTTTTTTCCTATCTTTATCAGTCTAATTCTATTCTAAAGAATGTCAATAATTTTATGTTGAAGATAATGTTGAAGGTTGCATCATTGCAATGCAACAATAATTATGTTCCTAACGCTGATTTTTCCATCTAGGGGTGTTGCACACGGTGTATTTTCTACGTACAGATCACGCGATACAAACGCGATACTCACTTGATCTATGTACGTTTTGTGCAAAGGCCCTTAGGCTGTAAACAAAAATCACACGCATGTAATTACGACAAAAACTAGTAAATTCACTTTTATTTGTATTTATATACACTGGGCCAAAGAATTAAAGGATATTGAAAAAGTCCGCCAATTTTTGGGTCATTTTCAAATAGCTGTAACTCCTCGAAAAATGGTCGTACAGCAAAATGAAAAAAAAAAAAAATTTGAAGGTGTTAATCCCTACATTTAAGATCTTGAGCTCAACAATTTTTCGCATCAGCTAATTCTTAGTAGCCATCAAAAAACCAAAGTAAAAAAAATCCAAAGTTTTTGCTCATTTTTCACAGTCTGCACGGACTTTAATAATTTTTTTGAATGATCGGATTAAAAGTATCGTCTAGCTGGATTCTTTCCCTTTAATTTGGTGGTGGGAGAGCTCTATACGATTTTTTCTCGCAGAGTTATCGATTTCAAAGCAAAAATGACACTTTTGACTGTGACGACTGGTTACTCGGAGACTAATGGTCGCACAAAAAAAACCAGAGGGTTTTGGTAACCTTGAAGTATTCTCTATAAGATGCTTTTGTCATTTTTTCATCAAGATTTTTTTTTATGCGGGAAAATGGGATTTTAAAAAACGTGAAAAATGACAATATCGAATAGATAAAAAAATCGGTTTTTTTATGACCTCAAAGTATCCTAAAAAGGCCCTCAAAAGTTTAAACCCCTGCGATTTTTTTTCATTGTGTTCCGAATGATCGAAATTGTGGTTTTTGCCGAAAATCGATTAAAGGCTAAATCTACCATCTTTTATTCGTCTTTTGCGAATCGCAATTTTTTTTGGCACTGTACCGAATTTCCGGTGCTAAAAAAAGTTGATTGTGGAACAACGGGAACAAATTTTTGATTAATGAAAAAAAATTAATAAAAAAAAAAAAAATTTTGACAAAAAAAATTAATTAAATTTTTTTTTTTAACAAAAAAAATTAATTAAAATTTTTTTTTTAACAAAAAAAATTAATTTAAAAAATCGAAAAAAATTGTTAGATTTTTTTATAGCGATGAACGTTTTTCATGATACGACGAGCGATTGGAGTTGTTGGAATTCACAGTTCTTTGAATGTGTGCGTGTGTACAATTTACGTCCCTACGATACGATACGACACCCTACGCACACGTCCAACGATCATTAGATCAAGATTTTGTTTATAAACATTTTATTCACCACCGGCATTAGCGTAACCCAAAGCGTACCACGTAGAGGTTGCTCGGTTGGATTTACGCTTCTTTGTGTGTGTGTGTTCGTATAATTTTTCTTAAGGAATTGAGACCCTACGACTCGTAATTTCCGCAGTTTCTAAAGACTCCAAACTCATTCCTTAAGTCACGCATATGTGTGTCTGTGCGCGTGCGTGCGTGCGTGTGCGTGCGTGCGGGTGCGTGCGTGCGTGCGTGCGTGCGTGCGTGCGCGTGCGCGTGCGCGTGTGCGTGTGCGTGTATGTGTGTGTGTGTATGCCTGCATGCGTACAACTCTTCTTATGGGCATGAGACCCCACAGTTTGTCACTTCTGTGGTATTTTATGACTCCAAACTCATCCCATAAGCCACGTACATTGTGGGTCACGGTTCAATACTGTGTATTGCCCCCTCGATTGCTTATTACGGCTTCTAAGCGCTCTCGCATGTTGATGCACCGCCGGATATCCCTTTGCGAGATCCCTTACCAAACTCGAAGGAGCGCTCCAGTCAATTGACGGTGACCCCCTAGATTCGGATAAACCCGGCGCAATCGACGACCAACCATGACCCAGACATGTTCAATGGGATTTAAATCGGACTCATGACTGGGTGGTCGAGGGTCGTCACGTTATTCGCGTCGAGAAAATTTCTCGTTCGCCTCGCGGTATGAGGACGAGCGTTATCCTGCATAAGGATAACGCGATTTCCCAAACGTCTACGCAAGGGCAAGACGTGTGGTTCCAGGACTGTATTGACGTACCTTTCGGCTGTCAATGTCCCTGGAATGATGACTAATGGCGTTCTACTGTTGATAGATACGCCTGCCCATACCATCACAGAACTACCATTAAAAGGGGCAATTGGCTGCGTGTATCCGTCGCGATCACGTTCTCCAAGGCGGCGCCACATTGGAGCGCCTGTCACTGCCATGAAGCGAAAATCGCGATACGTCAGTGAATAAAACGGGGGTCCACTGTCTACGACCCCAGTTTTGATTACGATGAGCGTAGGCTAGTCGGGCCCTACGATGCCAGCTATTTAGCATAGGAACTCGATTCGGGCGACGAGAATGTAGTCCTTGCTCGTGTAAACGATTCCGGACCGTTTGTGCCGAAATGGATCGCCGAGGAAACTCCTGTTGACAATTTTGAATCCGATGAGCGATAGTATAGGTATGTATGGCGGGCTCTCGACAAGCATGTTATTCGTCGCCTACCTTGTCCCGAACGTTGCGTATAGTTGCTAGTCTCACGAAATCGGGCATAGACATGACTGATTACGGATTGACTAACGCCCATCATATTGGCAACTTGCTGTTGCGTATAACCACCCTCACGCAAAAGCGTGTCTAAACGCACATTTTCGACTGTAGATAAATGTTGCCTCATTGAGACTTTTTTTTTCAATTACCAAAAGTCTCAACTTTTGTATGACCTTAAAAAAAACTCAACTTTTTGAAAGCTGCTAAGCTTTAAACAGATTAAACAGATTATCATTACTCACGTATGAAAAACACCAAAAAAACTCCAAAATCTTAGATTTCAACGAACCATGAATATACATCAACACATTTTCAATCATGATGAATTTTTAAGAACAATAGACTCACAAATACATCTCAACCAAAACAATACACACCACCAGAATCATCAAAACAACAATCAACCAACACATAACTACAGTTCCTCAAACTCAATTTTCACTAACATGCAACATGACGCAAATAATAATTCCTTTACCGATCCTCTGAATAATATTAATTCAACAATTACAAAAAACAACACGAAAGAATGGCTCATAAATCTCTCCAATACTGATATTCCTTCACACATTTCCACATTCTTATCTCTTGGTGAAAAATTTTGTTTTCTTTATCTCAAACCTTCAAATATAAAAAACTATATCCACAACTCCATCTCTGAACGTGAATCCGAACTAGAATTTCTACTCGACAAACCTAGACAAAACGAAATCAGAAAAGAATTCACTAAAATCATAGACAAATTGAATATACCAACATCATTCTCCAACACCATTAAAATTATAAATCACACTTCTTCTTTTTTTAAAAACAATCCACAACTTTTAATTACACGAGCAGATAAAGGAAATTCAACAGTCATTTTAAACAAATCAGATTACATTACCAAAACATACGATTTACTCGCCGACTCCTCAACTTACAAACTAATAAATAAGAACCCTATCAATATCCTACAAAAAGGCATAAACAATATTCTCTCCAGATGGAAAAGCAAAAAAATCATCGATAAAACAAAATTTAAATACTTAAAAGCAGAAAATTGCAACTTAGCTCGTCTCTATTGCCTTCCAAAAATTCACAAAAAAAACTTCCCACTTCGTCCAATAGTATCATCAATCAATAGCCCAACACAAAAATTAGCAGAATTTATCCAATCAAAACTATCTAAACTATTACACATAACAAACTCACACGTCAAAGACAGCTTTCACTTAAAACAATCAGTCTCAAACATATCAATCCCACTCAACTACAAACTTGTCTCCTTTGATGCCGTATCTCTCTATACCAACATTCCATTACAACTAGTTATTCAAAGCCTTCAAAAAAGATCAAATCTATTTTCCGAAACTTTTCCACTAAACGAAATAACAAAAGCCATAGAATACATCATGTTTTCAACTTATTTTACATGGCAGAACAAAATTTATCAACAAATTTCTGGATTATCAATTCTGGGTTCACCTCTTGCTCCGATACTATCCAACATCGTTATGATTGATTTAGAAAAAAATTGCTTAGAAAAATTAAAATTCTCACTGCCACTATACAAAAGATATGTTGACGACATTATTATTGCTTTGCCAACTGACAAAATAGAATCCACAATCAATATTTTTAACTCATATAATTCAAAATTATAATTTACATCAGAAATAGAAGAAAATAATAAAATTCCTTTTCTTGATATACTCTTAATCCGCAATCAAAGTTCAATCATCACAAATTGGTACAGAAAATCTACTTGGTCTGGCAGCTTTATAAACTTTTTCTCACACCACCCACTTTCCCAAAAAAAGCTATAATTGACATGTTAGTTGACAGAGCAATAAAACTATCTCATCCGTCCTTTCACCATAAAAATCTTCAACTCATTAAGAACACAATGACCAAAAATTGCTATCCGATTTCTTTCACAGAAAAAACAATAAAACAAAGACTTGCTACAATCAACAATCAAAATAACAAAAATAAAAACTTTGACTCCTCCAGACTAATAAATCTACCATACACAAAAAATATCCATCACCAACTAATTCGTCTTTTCAAACAATATAATATAACATTAGTCACAAACAACAAACACAATATCTTATCGATCACAGGCTCCACCAAAGACAAGATTGAAAGTAGCAAAAAATCTAACATAGTATACAAAATTGATTGCAATGATTGTAACTCCACATACATAGGCCAAACAAAACGATACCTTAAAAACAGAATCAATGAACACAAAAATAGCCTAAAACATACCAACACAATACACACAGCTCTAGCACAGCACGCAATAGAACAAAAACACGATTTCAAATTTGACGATGTTAAAATTTTAAACAATGAAAAATGGCTCAAAAAAAGATTGATCCTAGAAATAATACAAATCAAAGCGCATCCCAATGCCATCAATTTTAGAACTGACATAAAAAATCTTAGCTCAATATACAATTCAATAATATAATCATAACAATATTTTATCACCATAACTACACACGTCAATTTTAAAACTCGTGACTAAATTTAAAAAACTCTTGACACAACATTATAACCTCTCAACATGACACGGGCACCCCCAAACTCTTGACACAGCACTGACAAAGGATCATTCTCCCTCTCTCCAGAAACAATACATTTGCCACTTAGTTTTTCTCGAACTCTCTTGGACGTCACTACTCGACATGTAGAGCAGAGAAATATTTTTTTAATTTTCTTCTTTGTGCTTGTGAGGATATATTCAGTTTATTTCAATAGGTAATTACCACTTTCACACCATCTCATTAATCAAGACAATAGATCAAAATAAAGTTTCTTTTACCATACCAATTTTTCGCAGATAATACAATCACCAAAAAACGATTATATCTATCAATTGAAATATAAATAAACGGTTCGAAATAAACTCTCCGAATCAACCTCACGTGACAGTATTTCATCATCAAACATACTGTCAACATCAACCATCCTCCAAGCACAAACCAAAAGAAAACTAGAAATATTGACAATATTCAGGTTCGTTATCTAACAAAATTCTTATCTCTCTTACAATAACTTGTTATAAATAATCACTCACGCAATATCAACATGATTAGAAAAATTATGAGAAAAAACTAACACAAAATGTACACAAATCATTAAAACACATTTAAAACTTATTTATAACAATGAATACAACTATTATTTTAAATTTAATTTTAAAAAAATCTGTAATTTCTATTAATATAATTTGTATCGCGAAAATTGTAGAACAAATAAAGTTTCTGAAGAGGATCCGAACCAAGGATCGAAACGTAAACGAGTAAAAAAAACTCCTTCTTTCTTTCCACCACGACCTTGGAAATCTCACGGCCCGAATCGAAGCCGATTCCTCAACACCTCGTATAATCAACACGGCCGCACACCACTCATACTCACTTAAAAAAAACTTTTTTTTCCTTAAATAAAGTTCATACCATAAGGTGAACGCTGAACAAAATTAAGCAAGAGTTAAAAATTTGCAGCCGAAAAAACAGTGATTGATAGAAGGGCATACGGTTTTGCAGCTAAACATTAAATCAATATTAAAAGAAAGGTAGATACAGCGGTCAGATGAACGTGACACGATTGTTTTTCAGAGATGTGAAACTTTGCAGCCCTCAGTTATGAGTCTCGATTAATGATCGTGGGAGGTGTGCGTAGGGTGTCGTATTCTTAATGTAAATTGTACACACGCACACATTCAAAGAACTGTGAATTCCAACAACCCCAATCGCTCGTCGTATCATGAAAAATGTTCAGCGCTATAAAAAAAAATCTAACAATTTTGTTCGATTTTTTTTATTAATTTTTTTTTTTTTCATTAAACAAAAATTTGTTCCGGTTGATCAACAATCAATATTTTTAGCACCGGAAATTCGGATCAGTGCCAAAAAAAAATTGTGATTCTCAAAAAACGCATAAAAGGTGGTAGATTTATCCTTTGATCGATTTTTGGTAAAAACCACAATTTCGATCATTCGGAACAGAATTTAAAAAAATCGCAGGGGTTTAAACTTTTAAGGGCTTGTTTAGGATACTTAGAGGTCATAAAAAACCGATTTTTTTTTTATATTCGATATTGGAGAAATATTCCTTAGTTAAAAGAATATTCGTAAATATGCCATTTTTCACGCTTTTTTTTTTAATCCATTTTCCTGCATAAAAAAAATCTTGATAAAAAATGATAAAAGCATCTTATAGAGAATACTTCAAAGTTTCCAAAACCCTGTGATTTTTTTCTGTGCGACCATTAGTCTCCGAGTAATCAGTCATCAAAGTCAAAAGTGTCATTTTTGCTTTGAAAATCGATAACTCAGCGAGAAAGAATCGTACAGAGCTCTCCCAGCGCTCAAATTGAAGGGAAAGAATACAGATAGAGGATCCTTTCATTGAAAAAAAATTGATTAAAGTCGGTGCAGACTGTGAAACATGAGCAAAAATTTTGAACATTTTTTGTACTTTGGCTTTTTGATGGATACTAAAAATTGATTGACGCGAAACATGTTTGAGCTCAAGATCTCAAAACTAGAGATTAACATCTTTAATTGGCTTTTTTTATTTTGCTGTACGACCATTTTTCAAGGAGTTACAGCTATTTGAAAGTGACCATAAAATTGGCGGACTTTTTCCATATCCTTCAATTCTTTGGCCTAGTGTATTATATACATTTATAGAAATATATAAATATATACAGGGTGATCCAAAATAGGTGTAACAGCGGGAAATGCCGGGTTCGGTAGGTTACTCAGAAGATTTCTACCTAGCCGTTTTCTTTTTTTCGCCCCCGTCATCAAATGGGAATCATTAGAAAATAGGCGTTCGATCTTCGAAAGGAACGCTCGAATCCACCATGTTGGACGATCGAAAAGAACAGAAGAGTAGACGAAGGGCTACGAAGTCGCAGCCGACGTCGAAAAGTTCTGCGAAACAGCAGCGTTTGACAAATGCCAGCGCGCGTGATCTGAAGTTTAGCGAATCATTCGCTACGTTGCCTGTCAAGCTATTCGGTCCGAGAATCGTGACACATGATCTGACGTTTCACCTATCGACGGCTATCGTTCGGGGTATTGCGTGCCAAAGCGTGAAGTGCGCCGCAATTAGTGACATATACGAATTTGGCCGCGATTATCCATTGCGAGTAGGACGCATTGTTTACGTAATAATGATGAAATCAACATAGCCTTTGACGTTTTCGCGCAACTTCCAATATTGTTCGACCATCCCCGTAATGGCATTTATCGATTTCATCTTCGACCGAGTCTACGATTCCGAAGACGGGCAAATTGACCCGCAGCTCGAGCGTCTAACAGCTTCTATAAACCAAGCACAGATTAAATCGATGCTTTGAATCCTTCTCGGAGTATCTATCGGACATTCCCGAAATGCTCCATTCAAGATGATTTTCGATTTCATCTTATTTCCGGCCAGAGCTAGTGGGCAATTCAGGCACTGCTGCGAACGTCGGGTATGACGCATTGTTTACTCGATAAAGATGAAATCAACATTGCCCTTAACGTTTCCGTGCAACTGTCATCGTCGTTCGACCGTCCTCGCAATGGCATTTGTCGATTTCATCTTCGATCGAGTCAAAGATTCCGGAGACGGGCAAAGTGCGTCATTGCACAACTTCCGTTAAGGTGCATCATTGAGCCGCAGCTCGAGCGACTGCAAACCAAGCAAAGATGAAATCGATGCTTTCAACGCTTTTCGGAGCATCTATCAGACATTCCTGAAATTATCCATTGAAAATGATTCTCGATTTCATCTTATTTTCGTTCAGAGCTAGCGGACGATTCAGGCACTGCAGCAAGCTGCGCGTACGATGCATTGGTTTCGTAATAAAGATGAAATCAAAATTGCCTTGAACGTTTCCGCGCAACTTTAAACGTCGTTCGACTGTCCTTGTAATGGCATTTGTCGATTTCATCTTCGATCGAGTCAAATATTTCAGAGACGGGCAAGGTGCGTCATTGACCCGCAGCTCGAGCGTCTAACAGCTTCTACAAACCAAGCGAAGATGAAATCGATGCTTTGAATCCTTTTCGGAGCCTCTATTGGACATTCCGGATGTCACGTCCTGAGGCGACGTGGGCATATATCTATCGCGGTTCCCTCTTTTTAGCCTACGCCTAGCGCACTAGGTCGGTATGAGGGTGTAAAAGGGAAAGGTGCATGCAAATGTGGGTATGACGCAGTGACTCTATTAATAGATGAATTGATTTACGCAAGTGACTTGACAATTCGGGGTTTATTATAATTAACCTAATTGGTTAATACGATTAAATTAATAATACAAAAAATATACATAAAATATTTCGCTTACATTTGTCGATGGGTCGTGAATACGCTAATCTGTTTACAGCCGTCGGGTTCGGGCCTCCGGTTGCGCACGCTTGGTAACAATGCGACAAAAATATTTTAACACGTGGGTATTCATCGCAAGACGAGGTTGGAATTAAATTACGATTTACGCAAACAATACGACGTACACATTTAACGTAGACACTTAATAAAATTCTTGTAATTTGCGGTATTATGAAGTATAATTTGGAAGTTAAAGTTCGCGTTCGCTTTATGGAGACAGTTTTTGTAATTGTTCCGGTGAACGTTGTTGCTTGATTTTTGTTCTTATGCGATAGAGACTGAAGGGAGAATTTTACTCAGCGAGTGATGATGGAAAACTGCTGGGAGGCTAGTTCTGAATGAGTGGTGATGGAACACTCACTCCAAGATTTTTCTATCCTAGCTTGTAGGATATTTTGGATGCTGGGATCGTGGGAGAAGAAGTTTCTCGAAAAGTGCATTTTTGTCATGCGTTAATTTTTCGATTGGTGGGAAGAATGTAGGAAATGTATTAGTGCATATGATTGGTCGAGTTAGAAGGGGAAATATTTTTGGAGACTATGATTGGGTGTAGAATATGATGTGTGTGATCTCCATCTCGATTCTCCGAAACTAGTCCGCGTCTCGTTATCTGGAGCGTTGGAAAAATATAGGGAGGAAGAAGGGCCTTGGTCGCGTCGCCGGGCTTGCCTCAAGATAGGCTTTGTTGACCCAGGTGTGAGAGCGCATGGAAAATACCAACGTAGTTTTATTGCCGGGTCAACTTTTCGGCATGAAGGATTTTCTTTTGAAGAATGTATATTTTTGTGGAGTAAGGATTTCGATACTTTCGTGTGTTGTACGTTCTTATGGCTAACGACTGTATCATCAACTGCGTTCGACGGTTGCGTGTAGATATGGTCAAGACCGACTGTGCTCTCGCGTGGGAAATGATGCGCGACGCCCGCTTCTTATCGATATTGTGATGTCGGGATGGACACTTTTATTATAATTTTTGAGGAAAGGAGTGGCTGACTCGCTCCAGAACTCGGTTGTAGGACGGAATAACTCGGTTAACACGGATTGAGCTACTTGAGACGAATTTATTCAGATAATTGATGGACAGAGATTCAGCGTTATACAGTATTCGAAGACTTACTGACTGCCGTAGTTTAGAACGAAGGTAATTTATAGTGATGGAGTGTGGGAAAGTCGACATGGTGGGAGGAAGGGCTGACGTGACGTTAGAAAAGTTGGCCATCGGTTTCATAAGACTTGAGAAAGCATATTGCCGAATGAAAAGTTAGGGCGTTCCTAATACGACTGGCCGGACGTGAAAGTGCCGCTCATGAAGATCCAGGCGTATCGAGGAGGGCCTTCATCATAGGTTTCCCAAGAGTGTCGAAACTCATGCGTGACATTCGAAATGTAGGTACACGGACGCTATAAATTTGGTAAAAGGCCACTTGCACATATGTATCAGTAGTATGGATGGCAGGAAGAAAATAGGGAGAAGAACGACCAAGAAAAAATAGAGGATCTCATTACACCTCCCCCCTTATTTAAGAAAATTCATAAAACAAGATGAATTTTCTTTTAAGCCTTGAGGCTGGTGGATCGCCGACGACCTGTTGGTTTCACAATTACCTTATCGTAATTAACATTGTAGTCTACATGTTCGTTGTTTTGACGAAAACAATTATTGTACACGTTGATACATGGAGAGCAAGTAGCTATCACGGTTTGGTTTTGAATTAAAGTACTCATTTTCTTATTGTCAGTATGAAGGTCATCAATCTCATCGTTATAATATTTAGCATCGGAATTCCCTAAAGTTCCAAACAAAATTTTACTAATCTCGCCGATAAAATTGGAAACACCTCTTTTGAGACGAGGTCTATAATCAATTATGTTCATTAGTCTAGATCTTCTTGATTCTATTCTATTCAACCTCTGTCGAAAGATTTCGATTGATGCAGATTCGGCGGAAGTCCTTTTTGTCGGTTCCATTGCAAATTCTTGACAGGGATATCGATGCCATATCCAGCTCATCTCGGTGTAGATTTATTTCGGTGATATCGACGTAGTTGACTACTGTCCAGGTTTGATGGTAGATTACGGCACTTCCCAGGTTTTCCATATATACGGTGCCTTCGAGTGGTTCCACCCTTAATTCTTCGGATGTAACACACGTTACAAGGAGATGAAGAAGTAACAGCAATCATAATGCCTGCACAGAATTTTTGATTAGTTTCTATGGTAAGGTTTTAATTTGTTAACGTGGATTAATTTTCTTCTATTTTTAAGCAAGATCTCGTAGTTGACGTCTGATGTTTGTTCCAAAATAATGGCTGGTCCTTCCCACTTCGGGGCAAGGGGTGTCTTGTCTCGCTCTTGAGCAACGAGGACCTCGTCGCCTTTTGCGAAGACGTGTATAGTGCGATGTATGTGAGCATCCTGGACTGCCTTGTATCTTTCTTTAGCTGCGATCAAATTATCGCGTCCTCGTTTGACGATGCGTTCGTGATCCGCACGCATTCCTTCGAAGTATTCGTCAATCGTCGTATTAGTCCTTTGAGCTGGCAAATTATTTGGAATATTGGGTTTTCTTCCGAACTGCATTTCGAATGGAGTTAGTCCTGTCCCTTCGTGTTTGGCTGTGTTAGAAGCCATAGAGACGAACTTTAATTTCTTGTCCCAATCTTCTTGATGGTCGTATATCAATGCTTTAATTTGTTCTTTCATCGGTCCGTGTGCTCGCTCGAGGCTCCCATTACTCTGAGGATGAAACGTTGTCGTTGTCATGTGGGAGATCTTAAAGAGCTTTTCTAAATGCTTGAACGTTTGGCTGATGAAGTTTCGTCCGCCATCGGTTAAGATGATTTTCGGAGCTCTGTGAATGTTCGGGAATCAGCATTCCCTCGGGACGGGATCTCGGGCTTTCAAAAGGCGCGGCAGTGATCGAGGAGACACGGTCGACGAGCGGCGGCGCCACGTGACGGGGATCGCTCGGTGCGGCCCTCGACGCATGCGCGCTCGGACGATCTTCGTCTCTCTCGGTCGATTGCCTCGCCTTGACCGTTCTATTCATTCCTGGGCTTTGGTGCGACCACACGTGTTTCGGACTATTCTAAATTTTCCTCGGGCTCTTTTCACCGGGTCTCTCTCAATATATCGGAATTATTTTGTACGGGCTTTTTACCTACTCGGGAACGTACTTGCGGGAACACAAATTCATTCACGTCGGTGCTCTCGTGAGATTTACGCCCTCACGGAAGACTGGCATCGGGCACGTGGTCGGCGCCATTATTTCTCATTACTTTTCGTCCATCTTTCGTCCATCTTTTCGTCGGGATCGTTACACGTTATTGTCGGGACCGTTACAATTTTATAAATAAAGACATCACCACACGGACTCCCACGCGTTTATTAATTATTTAACACCAACACCAGATACGCGGGTCTAGAACATTGATTCTGGAACATTTTGGTCCTTCGAGCCGGATTTGGTGGCGCGTGAAAGTTTGTGCTTCGGGATTTAACACGTGGGCTTTAGGCTTCACGTGGTCGGAACAGTCGGTCGGGAAAAATATATCGGGAACACTGGCGGTGAGACGTCGCAAGTATTCGTGATTCTTCATCGAGCCACGCGGTGCGCGAAGCAGTGCCGGCTCTCGGGTCTCGCGGCCCTCGTGCGCGCTCGGATTCGGGATCGGGACAGTGACGTAGCGAGCGGTGGTAGCCCTCGGGCCACGCGAGTTCGGGATCGGGACAGTAACGTAGCGAGCGACAGTCGTCCTCGGGCCACGCGGGTGCGTACTCTGTGCAGTGAAGTAGTTAGGCGCGGGCCCCTGTGACAATTTTCGGGATCCTTCGGGTATCGGGGCGCGCGTCTTTCGAAGTGACAGTCTCAACCGACAAGACATTTCTACGCGGGTTTCAATACGGACAACCGGGTTCCCTTTTTGTGCGCATTTAAGTGAACTTTTTGACATTTTCGTCAGTGACTCCGGGTATCCGGGTTTTCGGGATTAGTATCGGGCCAAATCGAGTGTCGAGTGTTCGCAATGGCCGATCAAAAGACCGAGCTCGGGGAGAACGCTCCTGAGCCGGTCGACGCGGGTGCGAGGGCCTTACCGTCCGTCTCGGACGCTTCGACCTCGACGACCACGGCGGCGGCCTTGCAACTGCCGGAGGACGCCGCAACCAAGGTGCGCAAACAGCGCACACCATCACCATCGGGAGATCGGGCGGGCAAACGGGCAACCTCACCGCGGCCGAACGCATCGGGTGCTTTCGCGCTGAAAATCGAGACGCAACGGACTCGCATCGCGCTCCTCGGGCACCTGTTGGACAAGGCCATGGGCACGGACGCGGCGTCAGCTACCATGGCTCAGGTGGAGAGCATGCGGGAATCCGGGTTGGGAGTCTGGGAAAAGTTCGAGTCCGTCCACGAGGCTATAGGTGAGTCGTGTGACCTCGAGTTTTTGACTTCAGACTACGTAACTGGAGATTGGTACTCCAAGGCGTTCAACACGTTCACCAAGGTGAACGAACGGCTCGGGATATTACGGGAACAAGTGCAGCAAGCCGCTCCACCTACGGCCAACGCATCTGTCGAGAACTCGGGCTCAATGGGAGGGGGCAGAACTCATTTGCCAAAGATCTCGCTCCCTACATTTTCGGGCGCTAACTCAGAGTGGTGTTCATTCCGGGACATGTTCACCGCCCTCGTGCGGGAAAACACGGCCATTAGCGACGTCGAGCGGATGCACTATCTGCGTACCTCAACAGCGGGTGAGGCGGCGAAGTTGATAGCGAGCCTGCCCATCGAGGCCGACTCATTCGGGCCGGCATGGGAAACGCTGCTGGAGCGTTACGAGAACAAGCGCATTTTGGTGTCGGCGCACCTGGGCAGCTTGCTGGACACCAAAACCATCGGGTCACGGTCCGCTACGGAACTGCACGAACTCGTGCACACAATCACTGAGGCGTGCAACTCCCTCAAAGCACTCGGCGCGCCCATAGAGCATTGGGACTGGGTGCTGGTCTTTGCGGTGTCGCGACGACTCGACACGGCGTCGCGCGAGGCATGGGAGCTTCACCACGGGCAATCCCAGGAACCACCATCCTACGCGAAATTGCGCGCGTTCCTGGCGAGTCGGGCTCGGGCCTTGGAGGAAGCAGAAGCGGGACGACTCAGACCATCGGCCAATTCTTCATCGGGTAATCGGGCAAAGCCGTCATCACGGGCTACGGGCGCGCGGTCGTACGCCACCACCACAACTTCGGGCACCGCGTGCGTACAGTGTCAAGGGGGACACTTCATCGTTTCGTGCCCTCAGTTTCGTCAGATGACGAACGAGGCTCGTCGGGAAGTAGTATCAAAGCTGCGGCTTTGTTTCAATTGCCTCGGGAAACACAATGTCGGGTCTTGCCAGACGGCAGCAAGGTGCAAGGAGTGCGACCGGAAGCACCACACCATGATCCACGTCGGGTGGAGCAAATACGGGAACGGGTCAAACGCAGCGGGACCATCGGGAACTTCGACCACGGGCAAACCGGGGCCATCATCCTCCTCGGAGACTCAACAATGAGGTGAGGCCGCATTAACGGGGGCAGCAACGGGATCATCACGGGTGGCGGTGCTGTTGGCGACGGGGTTGGCGCATCTGGCGCTGAGCAACGGGTACTTACACAGCGTACGAATGCTTATCGACACCGGGTCAGAACTGTCGTTCATTTCCGACCAGCTCGTACGCCACCTCAGATTGCATCGGGAGTCGTCAACCATCAACATTACCGGGATCGGGGGCACGCCGTCGGGACACACACGCGGGATGGTCGGCTGTGACTTACGGTCACTCCACTCCCGCCACCAATTATCAATAAACACACATATTTTGCCCAAGTTAATGCCTGTTCTTCCGTCTTTCTCTCTTCCTCATCGCCATTGGAGCCATTTTCAGGGTCTTACACTAGCTGATCCGGAGTTCTTCGTACCACGAGAGGTCGATCTCATCTTGGGGGCCGACGCATACGGGAAACTCGTCCTACCAGAGGTGAGACGAGGGCCTCCTGATACTCCAGTCGCTCAAAATACAATATTCGGCTGGGTTATTCTCGGGCCGGTTTCGGGCTCTCACTCTCTCTCTACCTTGGTTCACCACGCGGCGGTGGACAACGGCTTCCAGGAGTTGCAGGATCTCCTCTCGAAATTTTGGGTTCAGGAGGAGGTTCCTGAAGACGCGGGCTCATCCCTCACGCCAGAGGAGCAAGAGTGTGAGAACCACTTTCTTTCCACGCATTCGCGGGACGAATCAGGTCGGTACATTGTTCGGTTACCTATCAAGTCGGGTGCACCTGAGCTGGGAAACTCGTATCGGGCAGCGGCGGCAAGCTTGCAGCGAATGCGTCGGAAATTATCGCGGGATTCGGGCTATAGAAAACTTTACGAAGATTTTCTCGGGGAATATGAGTCGATGCAACATATGGTTCGGGCGCCAGCTGATTCACAACCTCGGGACACGGCTTACTATCTTCCACATCATGGGGTGTTGAAGGAAAGCAGCACAACAACAAAGTTGCGGGTTGTCTTTAACGGGTCCGCGAAAACAGTTTCGGGTTTTTCGCTTAACGACATATTGCACACGGGGGCAAAACTACAATTAGACCTAACAGACGTGCTGCTTTGGGTTCGCCGACATCGGTACGTGTTTGCGACGGACATTACTAAGATGTTCCGGCAGATCCGGGTACATCGGGACGACTGGGACCTTCAACGCATCCTGTGGGACGACGGGCTCGGGAATGTCGTTCCTTATCAGCTGACTACGGTTACATACGGGACGAGGCCAGCGCCGTTTCTTGCAGTTCGGGTTTTGTTACAATTGGTAGCAGACGACGGGGAAAAGTATCCAACGGCTGTCGCCCCTCTTACAAAGGGGCGCTATGTCGATGATATTTTCGGGGGCGCTGACAATCTCGGGGACTTAGCGACACAAGCGAGACATTTAATCGGGCTTTGCTCGGCGGGCGGCATGCCCTTAGCCAAGTGGCAATGCAACAAACCGGGTTTCTGCGACATGATCGGTGTAGCGTCGAGTTCTGACTCTTCTCGGGTGATAGAAGAGGTCGGAACGAAAATTCTCGGGATCTCGTGGCTGCCGGGTACCGACACTTTCAAATTCACCACTCTCCCTTACACAGAGAGTGCCGAAATCACCAAACGGGTTATTTTGTCGGAAATTGCGCAGCTGTACGACCCACTGGGCTTCCTTGCGCCAGTCACAATTCGGGCGAAGGTCTTGCTCCAACAACTCTGGGTGGACAAGCTGTCATGGGACGATGCGGTCCCAACGAAGGCTGCAGAGTCGTGGGTCGAATTTCGTCGGGAGCTGACCCACCTCGGGACGATCACGGTGCCACGCTGGATCGGGATATCCACGGGCACTTCGGTACAAGTACACGGATTTTCAGACGCTTCTCTAGTCGCACTAGCAGCGGTCGTCTTCGTACGGGTCACGGGTCCGGGTGGCGATACCGGAGTCTCGATGGTATGCGCCAAGACAAAGGTTGCTCCGCTAAAGCGCCTTGTCATTGCGCGACTGGAACTTGCGGCCGCACTAGTTCTTGCCAAACTAACGCGGTACGTTCAGCAGGTGCTGAACCTCGGGAGCGCACCAGTGTATCTATGGACAGATTCATCGGTCGCGCTGACATGGGTTACGAGCCACCCATCGCGGTGGAAGGAATTCGTACGCAATCGGGTCACGGCCATTCAAGAGCTTTTACCAACGGGACAATGGAGATACACACCGGGACGGGACAATCCAGCGGATTGTGCATCACGGGGGCTAACAATCTCACAGCTCGAGCAATTTGAACCATGGCGGAACGGACCACACTGGTTAGCCAAATCCTCAATCCATTGGCCGTTACATTACACCGGGACGGCGGATACAGCGGCGCTCGAAGAGCGACCAGGTCTCATTCTCACAACTTCAACCAAACATTCGCGGGTCTACGAACTCATTCATCGGTACTCATCGCTTACACGGTTGCTGAGAATAACGGCTCTCCTCTTCAAGGCCATCGCCAAGATGAGAGGAGCATCACACGGGTCAACGGGAGCATACATTTCACCGGGAGACCTGGACCATGCACGGGTATATTGGGTAAAAGCCACACAAGCAGAGTATTTCGAAGCAGAGCTGAAGATACTCACGGGACCACACGTGCTTCCACGCACGCATCCACTCACACGGCTAACGGGCTATATCGACAACATCGGGACGCTGAGAGTGGGAGGACGCCTGAAACACTCGGCCTTACAACCCGAGTGCCTTCATGCGGCCATTTTACCTCGGGATTCCCCTCTCACGCAATTAATCATCTCTGACGCTCACCTCCGCACGTTCCACGGAGGGACACAGGTGACGTTAGCGCACATAAGAAAACGCTACTGGATCATCGGCGGGCGGGCTCCAGTGCGTTCTCGGGTCTTAAAGTGCGTTCGCTGTGCTCGGTTTCGGGCGGTAAAAGCACAGCAACTCATGGGACAATTGCCGGTTACTCGGGTTACACCATCGCGGGCATTCTTATTCACGGGGGTTGATTACGCGGGGCCAGTATCTCTCAAGAGCTGGCGCGGGCGCGGGAGTCGGGTACAAAAGGGTTGGCTGTGCATCTTCGTCTGTCTTGCAACTTCTGCCTTACATTTGGAGATTGTTACAGACTTATCAACAGATACGTTCCTAGCGGCGTACCGGCGGTTCATCGGGAGACGGGGAGTGTGTCACACTCTATACAGCGACTGCGGGACAAATTTTCGAGGCGCCAGTGCTGAGCTAACGAAGTTGTTCAAGGCCGGGACTCGGGAATCCGAGCAACTAGCTCACCTCTTGGCCAACGACGGGACGAACTGGGCCTTTAATCCACCGGGAGCGCCACACATGGGTGGGAAATGGGAGGCGGCAGTCAAATCTGTCAAATTCCACCTTCGGCGGACCATCGGGGAGACGAGCCTGACCTTCGAAGAATTTACGACTCTTCTGGTTCAGGTCGAGGCCGTGCTCAATTCACGTCCGCTGGAGCCTATGTCCGAGGATCCAGAGGACCTCACCGCACTTACACCCGGGCACTTTCTCATCGGGGACGCGCTGACGGCAATTCCGGAGCCGTCATATCGGGATATCAACACGAGCAGATTGTCGCGCTGGCAGTTCATCCAGGAGCGACTACACCATTTTTGGGATCACTGGTCGTCGAGCTACTTGCAGCGACAGCAGGCCATTTCGAAGTGGCATCACCCTCGCAACGAGATTCGGGTCGGGTCCATGGTGCTACTGACCGACGGGAACCTGCCTCCTGCAAAATGGCCGCTCGCTCGGGTCACCGAGCTTCATCCGGGAACTGACGGGCTGGTTCGAGTCGTTACCATCAGGACGGCGTCTTCCAGCTTCACGCGACCAGTGGCCAAACTGGTCATTCTTCCCATCGGGACCACGGGGCCTTCTATCGACAGCGCGGCTGTACGATGGCGGGCGGGATGTTCGGGAATCAGCATTCCCTCGGGACGGGATCTCGGGCTTTCAAAAGGCGCGGCAGTGATCGAGGAGACACGGTCGACGAGCGGCGGCGCCACGTGACGGGGATCGCTCGGTGCGGCCCTCGACGCATGCGCGCTCGGACGATCTTCGTCTCTCTCGGTCGATTGCCTCGCCTTGACCGTTCTATTCATTCCTGGGCTTTGGTGCGACCACACGTGTTTCGGACTATTCTAAATTTTCCTCGGGCTCTTTTCACCGGGTCTCTCTCAATATATCGGAATTATTTTGTACGGGCTTTTTACCTACTCGGGAACGTACTTGCGGGAACACAAATTCATTCACGTCGGTGCTCTCGTGAGATTTACGCCCTCACGGAAGACTGGCATCGGGCACGTGGTCGGCGCCATTATTTCTCATTACTTTTCGTCCATCTTTCGTCCATCTTTTCGTCGGGATCGTTACACGTTATTGTCGGGACCGTTACAATTTTATAAATAAAGACATCACCACACGGACTCCCACGCGTTTATTAATTATTTAACACCAACACCAGATACGCGGGTCTAGAACATTGATTCTGGAACAGTGAATGTAAATAAAGTTTTCAACCAGTGCTGTCACTGTTGATTGGGCATCCTGTGATTTTAATGGGATCAGTGTAATGTATTTTGTGAGCTGGTCTTGTACAGAAAGAATGTACTTATGACCCTCGTACGTTTCAGGTAGTGGACCCACAAGGCCCAATGCAATTTTTTCGTTGGGTTTCTCCGGTGTGTCAGCAATTATTGCTTCTGCTCGTGGTTGTGTTCGCACGAGCTTAACCCTTTGGCACGTGTCGCATCTACGGATGTAATCTTCGATGTCTCTTTGCAGATTGGGCCAGGTAGCAACAGCCTTCACCCGATCGAGGGTCTTTGCTACTCCGAAATGACCTGTGGCGCTTGTCCCGTGGTATTGCTTTATGATGTCTATCCGTTCCTCTTCTGTACCTGGCTCGTACAGTTCCATGTCGTAAAGATAAAGAAAGGGTCGTTCTGTTTTCCTTGACCAAATAAACGAGATCATCTGCTTAATTCTCATTTTTGTAACTGGATTTTCATTCAGGTATTTGCAACCTAAATAAATCTTGGTAGGTTCATTGGTAACCGACAGTTTTTCGGCTAACACGTTATACCACTCGATTTCATCTCTTGCAAAATCGAGGTGCAGTTCATCTTCACTGTTTTCAAGTTGGTCGGTTATTTTGATCCGCGGTGTGTTCCTGGGTGGTGCTTCCTCCAAAATTTCAGGAACCTGTGGACTTTCTTTCGATAGTTCGAACTCTATGTAAAAGGGAAAATTTTCATTTTCCATTTCTTTTCGATCATTTTCTTTTTCCACTGTGTTTTCGGTGTCTGCCGCGTTGTCGCTTTCTTCTTCGATGACGATATCTGATACTTCTTGCTTTTCGGCCCCCTCATTCGGAGCGCCGTTGTGCTTTCCTTGACTGGTAGTTACGGGGTATATCCGTGATAGGGCGTCAGCGTTTGTATCCAGCGTTCCTTTTTTATAAACGGCCTCGTATTCGTATTCCTCTAGTTTTAACCGGAGCCTCATTAGGCGACTATTCGTTGGAGGATTCGAGGTTTTGAGGATCCAGATTAGCGGCTTGTGATCCGTAACAATTTGAAATTTCTTTCCAAACAGATATTGGCGGAAGTGCTTGACAGCCCAGACTATTGCCAACATCTCTTTTTCCGTCGTCGAATATCGTTGTTCGGCTTTATTAAGAGTGCGTGATGCGTAAGCGATGGGACGATCTTTACCGATGGGTCCCTGCGATAGCACTGCACCTATGGCGTGGTTGCTCGCGTCGGTTGTGAGCACGAAAGATCCCTCGAAATCCGGATATTGGAGGACCGGAGATGTCGTCAGCGCTGTTCGTAGTAGGCTGAATGATTGTTCTTGTTTGTCTGTCCAAGACCATGGTGTATCCTTCTTCAGGAGTTCTGTAAGTGGTTTCGCTAATTTGCTGAAATCTCTTATGAATTTTCGGTAATATCCAGCGAGTCCTAAGAACTGTTTAATCTGCTTCTGGTCACTTGGCCTTGGAAAATTCTGTACTGCTTCTGTTTTCTTTGGATTGGGTTTTACGCCTTCTTCCGAGATTACATGTCCCAAAAATTCCAATTCTGGCCGTAGAAATTCGCACTTGTCGGGCTGCAACTTCAAGTCTGACTCGCGAAGACGGGTCAGCACGTCAATTAATTTCTTATTGTGTTCGTCGAGGGTTTGTCCGTAAATAATAATGTCGTCCAAGTAAACGAAGCATGTATTTCCGATCAATCCCCTCAACGCGTTATTCATCATGCGTTGGAATGTCGCGGGTGCGTTCTTCAATCCAAACGGCATTCTGTTGTAATGATAGTGACCTGATGGTGTGGAAAACGCTGTCTTCTGCTTGTCTCGTTCGTCCATTGGGATTTGATGAAATCCCAACGCTAGATCGAATGCGGTAAAATATTTTGCTCGACCTAATTGATCCAAAATTTCGTCGATGCATGGGAGAGTGATGATCCGATGCTTGATCATTTTTGTGCCTGGGAGTGGATCACCAGGTAGGGCAAATACATCTGGAAAGCTGGAGACAATGTCCCAAACCTTTTCTGCTTGATCTGGTGGGACGTGCTCGAGTCGAACGTTTTCTTTTAATGTGTGAATACGTTCGGCAGTATTCGTAATCTCTATAGCATTGACACGAGCTACATCCTTCGGTGCGTCTTGGCGCTCCTCCTCAGGCGAACGGGCGGCTTCACAGAAAAGAATGCCCTGTAGCTGGTCAATTGTAACCGTCATCGGTTCTTCCGAGTCATTCAAAAATGGCACTCGGGTTTCGTAATCCTTGGCTTCGAAGATGCAAGGCACTGTTGCTCCTGGATTGTTCTCGTCCGTGATGGCTGTTCCGTTTTCAATATTCGTACGAACCGTAATAAAATAGATTGTTCGTGGCGGGATGGTGACAGAAACTTTCTCGAATTCAAATCGTTGATCGTCGAACATTAAGTAATTTTCTCTTCCGATACCGATTTTTGTTTGGTACTTTTCCATGAACGGAATGCCGGTCAATCCATCCTCGTCTAATGGGAATTCTTGCCTAGCAGCAAATAACGATTCATGTTGTTCATTGCCCATGGAGAACGGTGTCTTAATGTTTCGATTGATCTGCGATCCTTTTGTCAACATGCTGATTTTAAGTAAATTTAATGCTGAACCGGTATCGAGAAGAAAACAGCCTATTCTGCTAGCTGTTTGTGTGGGAAGTTTGACCACTCGTTTAGCGGATCCGATGGCATTGACTCGGGGGATGTTTTCTTGTATCGTAGTGATTGCTTCTCCTTCCGGTATATAATTCACTGTTGTTCGCGTTGGTCGGTGATTGTGAGACTGCCTGTTGTGAAAACCCGATTGTTGTGGTACGTTCCTGTTGGGGTTTTGTGAGTCGTATGCTTTCTTACGGCAGTCACGTTCGGAGTGACCCATGCGATTGCAATATCGGCATATTATCGAAGAGAACGGTGCCGCTGAGGGAGTCCCGAAAGATTTATGATGGGGCGGCTTGCGGATTTCTGAGCTACCTGTATTTTTTTCAGTAATGTTTATGTTGCGCGTCATCATCTCTCTTGTGTAGTCGTAGGCTTCTGCCGCTTGTGCCCGAGCTATTGCCATTCGAATGTTCTCCGGTTTTTGAGCCCGTACTTCAGTGGAAATCTCTTTTTTTAACCCTAACAGATATTGGTCGAGCCCTTGTTGGCGTTCGTATTCCACAATGAATCGTCTTTGTGTTTCATCTGGAGTTGAATTAGCTAATACGGAAAGGAGTTGATTTTGGACTTCTAAAAATCTATTCGTAAATCTCGAAACACTTTCGGTTTTTTGTTGAAACATTCGCGATCTTTTGTCTCTCCCAACGCTGACCGGTTGCAAGTTTCCGAAGAGGATCCGTAAGCATTCATAGAGCTGTTCGTACGTGTTTGTCTCGTACTCTTGAATTTCTCTTGCCGCGTCTCCGATAATTTTTTTTGTGATTATTAATCGACGAAGGTAATCTGATCGGCTCACTTGTGGTCTTACATCTTCAATTGACGTTATGAAAGTTTCGACCCCCAGAGATTTACCATCGAATTCACGGATTAGTTCCAGCGCTTCCTTCGGTGTTAGCTCTTCAAAAGAATCTTCCGGTAACGCGTGCGTAATGCGCGAAGCGTTATCTTCCATTTCGGTTTGTGAATCTGAGTCTTTTATTCGGCTGAACGCCGTTTTGATGGCTGCGTTTACGTTAGACAACGACATTTCGGTTTGATCTACTGAGTCAGTTTCGGAATCGGTAGTTATAATTTGCGGCTCGCGATAATGAGTAAATGAGTCTTTACTCACCGATTCCTTTCGTAGATCCAGTTTAAAACGTCGTCCCTCGTAGACTCGGAGTGTCGTCAATCGGTCCTATGTTCCCAGCGTTGATTAGTCAGCACACCCCACACTTAGCACCAATTGTGATGTCAGGATGGACACTTTTATTATAATTTTTGAGGAAAGGAGTGGCTGACTCGCTCCAGAACTCGGTTGTAGGACGGAATAACTCGGTTAACACGGATTGAGCTACTTGAGACCAATTTATTCAGTTAATTGATGGACAGAGATTCAGCGTTGTACAGTATTCGAAGACTTACTGACTGCCTTAGTTTAGAACGAAGGTAATTTATAGTGATGGAGTGTGGGAAAGTCGAGATGGTGGGAGGAAGGGCTGACGTGACGTTAGAAAAGTTGGCCATCGGTTTCATAAGACTTGAGAAAGCATATTGCCGAATGAAAAGTTAGGACGTTCCTAATACGACTGGCCGGACGTGAAAGTGCCGCTCATGAAGATCCAGGCGTATCGAGGAGGGCCTTCATCATAGGTTTCCCAAGAGTGTCGAAACTCATGCGTGACATTCGAAATGTAGGTACACGGACGCTATAAATTTGGTAAAAGGCCACTTGCACATATGTATCAGTAGTATGGATCGCAGGAAGAAAATAGGGAGAAGAACGACCAAGAAAAAATAGAGGATCTCATTACAATATATTTCGTTTCGGCTTTGGTACGCCTAATTCTAAAGAAAATATAAGGACCCGTTGAAAAATGAGAATGCCGTTATCGTGTGTATTTGTTTTCGTAGATGTCCACGATTTCCATGTGGAATCGGGGAAGCCCACGTTTTCGCCGGAGTTAAATAAAATAGGAGAGGAAAAAAAAATAGATAGCGCTTTTTCTTGCGACGTTACACCTCCCCCCTTTAGGATTGAGCATCTGGCTCGATCGTCGTAGTTGGGAATAGTGATCAAAAGTATAGTGGCACGATAGGATGAATTGGCATTGTCATTGATCGACTTGCAATGTGACTTAAATACATAGGAATATATATATATATATATATATATATTGAAACGTTTCGCGGTTTTTACGAAAGCTTTCTTTTTGTTTTCGGGGATCCGTTTATACGGATTCTCGGGAAAACGAGGTTACACGGCGAATAGTTCTGCCGTATGATAATATTGGGGTTCCCGTAGCCTCCTGAAGGGCGATGTACCATTTATGTGCCAGGAGTGATGGTAAGGAATTTGAGAAGGTTTTTGGAGATGCCTCAGTGGTAAGAGGGTCTCAGAGACGCCTATCTCAATCCGTCATCATCGGCATTTGATGTGGTGGATTGTCGTGTGAGATATTATTGGGATGGTGAACAAATATTATTGTTAGTACGTTAGTTTGGTGAGTTTAATCGTTAATCAAGTTGTGGCAACGTTTACAGGGATTTGGAACGGGCGGCGAGAAGCGCTGCCTTTGTTGGAGCGACAAGGATCGGAGGAGTACATGCGAGGTGTTGCGCGCACGCGTTTCAGCGGGCGCGAGTTCGCTCTTTTGCTTTCACTCTCTCTTTCACTCTCCGTCTCGCTCGCGCTCGCACAATCCACGAGCGTCGTCACGTACCCGTATGGCCGGTACCGGGATCGCTTCTGTAATCAGAATGCGATAGCCCGTTGAATTCCCTATGAATCGGTTTTCTGGAATAGGAATTGATATTCTCTCTTCCGGGTCTATTGTCGGGTATGATGTGATCGGTTTTATGGCGATAATACCTGTTGGCACTGGTTGCTAAAGTGCAACTAAGCGAACGGGTGCCACGCCGTATCGCTCACGCGCTAGTGAGACTAGCGTTGTAATAATGCGCGATCTCGAGGACGAGAATCTCTCCTCGAGAGCGCATAGCGGGGCTGTCCGGAAGGGACGGCTGACCTCCTCGGTGCCAGGCGAGGAGGACCAAGAACCAGAGAAGCTGGTTGAGAATATTCCCTCTCGTGCAGCGAAGTGCGATCGGCACCTCTCGGGCTGCACACTCCGAGTAGTATGCGCGGGTTATGTGGAGTCGAGATCCGTTGTCGTAGGGACAGTGGATCGGTGTTATGTAAACTTCCCTAGCTAGCAATCACCACGTTGACTCTATTTCCGAGGTCGGACTTCCAGCGCAATGCTGGGGCTTCCCAAGGAAATAGAGTGTCTTACCCGAAGCTGAGGTTATTCTGGGATGGGGCCAGGGCTACGGCAGCAAGGCCTCCATCCTGTAATCCGAGGTTTCGGATGACGAGTGACTCCAAGTTATATGATGAGAATTTGCGAAGAGTGCCTCTCGGGCTCGTGCACGCCCTTAAATAGCCCCAGGCCCGTCAAGAGAAATTCCATTTCTCTTGCGATTCTGGTGGACTAGGTAGGGAGTCACGTCGCCGGGGGACACTCCGTTAGTGGGGTGACAGTTCGGGTTATTTTGAGAACATTCGCGTACTGTAGACATTTCGAGGGGAAAAATGTATCCGACTGTTCCTCTCTTCGATATTAGGCGCACATTAGGTGTGAAGAGGCGTCGCGATGAATTTAGGGCACACTCTTATCTCATAGGAGTGGTCAAGGCGCGAGAATCGCGAGATGCTAGACCGAGGGCAGAGACTCCCGTGAGACGACGGTTGTCCCGCTCCTCGCGATGGGCGGAGCTCCTTGCGAGGTGTCGCGGGCTCGCCCCGTATGCCTAGTGTAAGCGTCCTGCCCCGCCGGCGGCATGGCCGGTTGCTCCGACCGTTGGTCAGATTACGCCATTATCTCGGGATCGGGGTAATACTAGCGTATTCCATGTGACGGTAGCTTACCTGTACAGCCGAACCGTTACATCGCCCCTCTAAGGTCGACGTCACCCTCTCTAGGGCATGACGACCTTAGTCCCGTAACAGGACGACCCCGTGCACTCTTGCGGGTGCACGCCTCCTCGATGGCGGGGTCGTCGGCAGGGCGCTGGGTCGAGGCACTTATCGTGGTAGGTCGCCGTCCCCAGAGAATACGCATCCCTTCTGGGGTGCGGACCGCTCGTGGTCTTTCTCGAGCCGGTGCCCTCCACCCTGGAGTGGGCGGGGGCGCCGGAGGTGTGGGGATCACGAACTCCCTCTTTATTTTTGTTGTTTCGGGCTCGAACCGGCTAGGCATATCTTTCGATATCCCCAGCATCTCCCTCTGTCGCGCTTCGTCCTCCTCTAGGTGCTGGAAAAACCAGGGCTCCGTCTGGGACTGCCGGCTTTTCCCGGTGAGCGGGCGATGCGCGTTCCTTTTCCCCTTCTCCGCGGGGACGTAGGGTCGCGGGGAGACCTCATGACCCTCCCGATCGCTGCGCGTTTGTGTGGCTTTGTCCATGATCTATCGAAAACTAGAGTGATGCTCGGGAGAGCTGGCTCTTATATCTCCTTCCCATCCCGATGTTCTAGTAGAGGGGGTTTTTCGTAGGTCGCAGATAAGGGCGCAGGTCGCTTTGATGGAATAATCCTCGCTCCTTGTCGCTGTCCACGTGTTTAAGGATGTATGATCCTTATGTGATGATAATATGTTCATAGATCGGCAGGAACTTGGCGATCATGCATACCGCAGGTCGTGATACGGCAAGGATTCGCGCTAGTACTTCGTCACCTACACGAAATTCTCTTGTCCGATGCTGTTGGTTAAATTTTTCCGCTTGCTTGCCTCGGGCTTTCCTCATCCGTTCAGATGCGGTAAGTATGAGGTTTTCGGGCGTGTTTGGTATCTTTCGACCCTTACCCAGGATCTTCTGCCAGAGGCGATCCACCTCTTTCCCGAAGTGCAGCTCCCAGGGCGTGAAGCCTGTGGTCTCGTGATGGGTCATGTTGATGCATTCCTCGACGACGGGTAGCCATCTGACCCATTCATTGTGTTTGCCTTTTATCAGGGTTCCGAAAAATCGAGAGAGTTCTCGATTCCTTCTTTCGACGGGATTGGCTCGTGGATGACGGATTGATGTCCAGATCTTTTTCATCCCATTTTCTCGCAAGTATGACTCCCACCTCTTTGCCGTGAATTGGGTCCCTTGGTCACTTAGTATGGCCTCGGGTTTCCCAAACTTGACGAAGTAGTCATCAGCCAGGACTTTCCACGTAGCGTCTGTTGTAGCCTTACGTAGCCCATACAGCCGAGTGATTTTGGAGAAGACATCGATCACTGCCAGTATGTAGCTTAGACCGTATTGTCCTTTGGGAAGTGGCCCATAGTAGTCCAAGGACACCAGCTCTCGGGGCCTGGAGGGCAGGATGTTTTGCTGGTGTGCAAAGCTCCCTACGGTGTAGATTTTGTTTCTTTGACAGCTGTCGCAACTGGCAAGAGTTTGACGAATTATATGGTGAAATCGTGGGAAGAAGTCTTCCTTGAGCATCAGGTGGCACTTCTTGGCACCAGCGTGTGCGTAGGTGGTATGACAGTTCAGGATAAGCTCCCGTACTCCCGCGGGGGGCATCCAGACCTTCTCAGTCTCCTTCGTTCTTCTGAAGAGTAGACTATTCCGGAGTAGGTACCTGGGGTCGGCTGGGTTTCTTTTAGCCTGCTCCATGAGTTCCACACACACGGGGTTGCTCTTTTGTAACTCCTTGAGATGGGATATTGCTGCAGAAAGGGCTTCCACCTGATCTTCATCCAGTGCGGCTATGCGTGTCTTCCGTTGCTCGTTCCTCATCCGGACGGCTCAGGAGGTCTGCGACGAGATTTTTCTTCCCCTCACAGTGCTCTATCGTGGGGTTATAGTCTTGGATGGCGAGGATCCATCGGGTGAGCCGTGCGTGAGACAGCCGGCATTCTTTGAGGAAGATCAGAGCTACATGGTCTGTTACGACAATCACCGGCGACCCCAGTACGGAACTTAGTGAGTGCCCGCACGATCGCAAGCAGCTCTCGTTCCGTCACGGTGTATCGGATTTCGGCTCCCTTCAGGGTGCGGCTCGCGAAGTGGAGAACCATGTTTTCGCCAGTGTCTGATTTTTTATATAGAACGGCGCCGAGCGCAAGGTCACTGGCGTCCGTCTGTAGATAGAATGGACGGTTTTTTAGGGGGTACGCCAGGATGACGCTCGCGCAAAATTTAGTTTTGATGTTTGCTAAGGCGTTATCCTCGTTGATGCCCCATTGCCACTTTTCCCCTTTTCGTAGCAAGTGGAGGAGAGGAGCCATGGCTTCGCTGTGTTCCTTGGTAAATTTGCTATGGTAGTTAGTTAGTCCAAGGAAGCCTCTGAGTTGTTTAATGTTTCTCGGAGAAGGGAAGGCTTGAATGGCTTCCACTTTGTCCGGGTCAGGTCTTATCCCTTCTCGTGAAAGGATGTGCCCCAGAAACTTAGTCTCCCTTTAAAGAAGTAAGATTTTAGGAGTGTAAGATATCAGGAGTGGGCTGCTGTGAGGACTTTTCGAGCGTTGAATTATTTTTTGATCAATCAGTTGCCGTATTTCTTCGTCTGCTGCTGAGCGGTAGGCGAGGGGTACGGGGTAGCTCATCGCCTTGAAGGGTTCGTGTGGTTTCACCTTCAGCACGTGTTCATAAGTTAGGAGCAAACCCGGTCTTTTATTGAAGACCCGTTTGTATTTTGCGAGAAGGTTCCTAAGGGCTTCCTTCTCGTTTGTCTCGACGCCGGTTGTTTCAGACACCTTAAGGTCTATTTCATGATCGATAATCTCCTCAATGCCGAGGATCGCTCCTTGATCGGAGATGTGGGTGGCGAGGTTGGTGAATTGCAGGGCAATCGATTGATAGTCCCCCTCCTCCTCCCTGCTATCGAGTGTCATCTGATATTGTCCCAAGTCTATTATCGAGCGTGTTCTTATGCGGAAGTCGATTCTTAAGATACACGGACTCGTGAGGTTGGGGACAATCAGCATGGTGTGAAGTACTTTGATCGAGCGGATTTCGATCTCTGCGAATATTTGTTTAGTGACAGGAGTCGGACGTCCTCGCGTCGCTCCCGTGACGGTGGTTCTTGTAAGAGGCAGCAGAGGACAGGACTGAAGGGCCTGATGACTGTTAAAAAGGTCCATTGCGATAGCTGTTGCTTGGCTGCCGGTGTCCACCAGTGTAGACACCGGGATACCCGCGATCAGTGCCGCCACCTTGGGGCATTCTCTGGACCATTTTTCACTATCCGGCTCTTCTGCCAAGAGGTCACCTCTCACGTCCTTGCCCAGGCCGAGCGTCACCTCCCTCATTGCGAAACGGGAGGAGGTGACGGCTGCTCGTTTCCCTGCTCATGAGGATCGGTTTGTTCTGCGATCGACTCAGCGGGGGGCCTCGTGTATCTCCAGGCTTCGCATAACTTTGCGATTGTCGCGGCTATTGTCAGGAAGTTTTCCCTTATCGGGCGGGCCTCTTAGGTACCCGAATCGGGGTGGTTTGTTGCTCCCAGAAGGGGGTTCTTGGCGCGGTGGTTCCCTGAAGAACTCCGCGTAGGGTGGTCATGACGGACGGCACGACCCTTCCCGCTCCTTATTTCCCGGCCCTTCCTCATCGAGAGATGATAGGAGGTCGAGGAGGTTCGGAATGGATTCGATGCATTTCGCCCGAATTGTCATTCGGACCTCCTCTGAGAAGTGTCTTCTCATTTTGTGGACAATCTCCTTGTCGGAGAGGGGCGGCTGGAGATCTTTCGCCAGCCCGATTAAGGAGAGAGCGTATCCAAAACGGGATTCCTTTTTAAGGGGGTCGAACCACCCATATTCTATTTTATTTTTGGCACGGTACTGCCGATCCTCACTCCAGAATCGTCAAGAATTTCCAGGGGAGCTCGTGATCATGCCCTCCGAAGGTGGGGGCGTTGATCTTCATAACCCCCCCGCTGTTGCAGTGATGAGTTTCTTCGCGCGAGGCTGCTGGCGCAGGCGGTTGATGTGGTGTTGGGTTGTCCTCGATGGGATTCCCGTGTCGATGATGGATTTCTTGGGTATACGCTTCAGGTAGACCCAAGTTGCCTAGGTTGAGTGGTTTACCTTCGGGGGTCTGATGCAGTTCCCCTTGCGGGGCGCTGATTCCCCTAGGTGCGGGTGCACTATGGCGTGTAGAAGATAGAGGTTCATTACCCCAAGATTCAAGAGTGGAGTTCGCGTCAGGGGGCCTCTGCAGTAGGCTCTTAACTTGGACGTTTACCACATCTTCGATGTGTTCTAATTTTTTTGCGAAGTTCTCGTTGATGGAAAGAAGCGTGGCGGTAAGCGCCTTCGCGTCTTCATCAACTCTTCGTTGAAGGTTGCCCATAATTTCTTTGATCACCGCCAGAGACAGTTCGGACTCCTCCGGCGATGAACGGGAACCTTCCGTTGGATTAGTTCGGTCGGGGGTATTCGGGTTCCATGCGGGAAGCCCCTTTGCTACCTTTCCGGTAGTGTCGTCCCTGCGGCGTGCCCCCTCTCGCCTCCCCGAGGCTCGCTCCACGCGTTACTCACGACGGCGTCGGGTTCGGCGGGTAGGCCGGTCGCGAGGGCCGAGTCTGTAGCGGCTCGGGGCGGGAGATTTAGCGCCCGCCCCTCCTGAGAAGGATTCCCCTTCCGGGCCTCGCTCATTACGTCGCTACGCCTCGGTGAGAGAAGAGGGGAAGTATTCCTCGAGCACCGAGCAATACCTTCGGTTTATTTTTCAATTTTCGAAGCTATTACGATATATTTGCTTCGTTGTAGATTCCGGTGTTCACGTCGCCCGCTTGGCCTTCGAGACGAGGAGTTTTTCTCTCTCGGCCTTGCGGACTCTGTTTACATCGGTTTCTATTTCTGTCTCTCTCACGACCTTGCGGAATATATGAATTCCGATACTCGAAATAATTTCGTTCTCGGTCGGTGTTTTTGACCGAAATTTCGAGTCGTACGCGAGGTTCGCTGATCCCTTGCGCCACGCGAGCGAGAAAAAAAATCTTCCTCTGGCTCTCGCTCGTCGCTCGGGAACAGCGGTGGCCTTGCCTAAGCGTAAGCGTATTTGAGCTCGACATCGCACGGTTCTTTTACCCGCTTGGCGAGAGTGAGACAGATTAAATATTTCTGGAGTTTAGCACGAGAGATTTTCTCGGCTCGCACGAGAGAGAACGAGCATGCACCGTGTGTGAATACCCGTTTCTCGTTATTTTACTCTGTGATAATTTTTATAGATGACCTGAAATTGGGATTTTACTCAGCATAAGCTGGCTATACGATCTAGTGGTGATTGCGTCGGCTAACTATCTATCATTATAAATATTAGGTAATTGTGTTTTTCATTTTGTACATTTTCAGGATATTATATAAGGCTTTCGGGCCCCACGTTGGGCGCCAATGAAACGTTTCGCGGTTTTTACGAAAACGACTTTTTGTTTTCGGGGATCCGTTTATACGGATTCTCGGGAAAACGAGGTTACACGGCGAATAGTTCTGCCTTATGATAATATTGGGGTTCCCGTAGCCTCCTGAAGGGCGATGTACCATTTATGTGCCAGGAGTGATGGTAAGGAATTTGAGAAGGTTTTTGGAGATGCCTCAGTGGTAAGAGGGTCTCAGAGACGCCTATCTCAATCCGTTATCATCGGCATTTGATGTGGTGGATTGTCGTGTGAGATATTATTGGGATGGTGAACAAATATTATTGTTAGTACCTTAGTTTGGTGAGTTTAATCGTTAATCAAGTTGTGGCAACATTTACAGGGATTTGGAACGGGCGGCGAGAAGCGCTGTCTTTGTTGGAGCGACAAGGATCGGAGGGGTACATGCGAGGTGTTGCGCGCACGCGTTTCAGCGGGTGCGAGTTCGCTATTTTTCTTTCACTCTCTCTTTCACTCTCCGTCTCGCTCGCGCTCGCACAATCCACGAGCGTCGTCACGTACGCGTATGGCCGATACCGGGGTCGCTTCTGTAATCAGAATGCGATAGCCCGTTGAATTCCCTATGAATCGGTTTTCTGGAATAGGAATTGATATTCTCTTTTCCGGGTCTATTGTCGGGTATGATGTGATCGGTTTTATGGCGATAATACCTGTTGGCACTGGTTGCTAAAGTGCAACTAAGCGAACGGGTGCCACGCCGTATCGCTCACGCGCTAGTGAGCCTAGCGGTGTAATAATGCGCGATTTCGAGGACGAGAATCTCTCCTCGAGAGCGCATAGCGGGGCCGTCCGGAAGGGAAGGCTGATCTCCTCGGTGCCAGGCGAGGAGGACCAAGAACCAGAGAAGCTGGTTGAGAATATTCCCTCTCGTGCAGCGAAGTGCGATCGGCACCTCTCGGGCTGCACACTCCGAGTAGTATGCGCGGGTTGTGTGGAGTCGAGATCCGTTGTCGAAGGGACAGTGGATCGGTGTTATGTAAACTTCCCTAGCTAGCAATCACCACGTTGACTCTATTTCCGAGGTCGGACTTCCAGCGCAATGCTGGGGCTTCCCAAGGAAGTAGAGTGTCTTACCCGAAGCTGAGGTTATTCTGGGATGGGGCCAGGGCTACGGCAGCAAGGCCTCCATCCTGTGATCCGAGGTTTCGGATGACGAGTGACTCCACGTTATATGATGAGAATTTGCGAAGAGTGCCTCTCGGGCTCGTGCACGCCCTTAAATAGCCCCAGGCCCGTCAGGAGAAATTCCATTCCTCTTGCGATTCTGGTGGACTAGGTAGGGAGTCACGTCGCCGGGGAACACTCCGTTAGTGGGGTGACAGTTCGGGTTATTTTGAGAACATTCGCGTACTGTAGACATTTCGAGGGGAAAAATGTATCCGACTGTTCCTCTCTTCGATATTAGGCGCACATTAGGTGTGAAGAGGCGTCGCGATGAATTTAGGGCGCACTCTTATCTCATAGGAGTGGCCAAGGCGCGAGAATCGCGAGATGCTAGACCGAGGGCAGAGACTCCCGTGAGACGACGGTTGTCCCGCTCCTCGCGATGGGCGGAGCTCCTTGCGAGGTGTCGCGGGCTCGCCCCGTATGCCTAGTGCAAGCGTCCTGCCCCGCCGGCGGCATGGCCGGTTGCTCCGACCGTTGGTCAGATTACGCCATTATCTCGGGATCGGGGTAATACTAGCGTATTCCATGTGACGGTAGCTTACCTGTACAGCCGAACCGTTACAATATATATATATATATATTGTGACGTGATTTTTTGAGCCACGTCACAAAAAGGCTACCGATGCTCAAGATATGCTCTCGATGCCCGGGTTGCGACCCATGCGTTAGTGTTACGGGTCCTTTCTCTAGAGTGTTTGTCTTGTTACGTTTGAGGTTTTGGGTTAAGTTTACGTTTTGGTTAGGTTGGCGTGCGGAACTCGGTCGAGCGGCGTATGGCTCAAGGTACCGATCAATCTCGACCGAGGGATGCACCCAGTGAGGCCTCTCGGGGAATCGGTGCACGCCCGGCTGAAACGCCGGCGCCCCACCGTAGTGATACATCGTGCTGGAGAGCGGGCCGTTTAGGTTACGGGCGGAGGCTGGAGACCTCCGCGCCGCGCTTCTAGACAGAAGCTTTGTCCGCTTTCGCACGGTGGCCCAGGGATGCGATCTCCGAGAGCCTCCATGTTACCGATGAGAAAAGGTCCCGATTTGTTACCGTTCCGTTTTCGGGGTAACTCGGGCAGAAAATATAGATTCCGAAAGGAATATTCTATTAGAATATTCCAGCTCCCGAAATAATATTTCAGCTCTCGATATTGTACGAGATAAAGTTCTCGCTTGAACCGGCGATTGCGCATGGTCCGATGCCGCGAGCGTGTTGACATTTTTTCTGTTAACGCGCTCTGTCTCGCTCTCGCATAATCCCTCGTACGCCGGCCTTGGTCGCGCGAGGTACAGAGTCGCTACCGAATCTTCGCGTGAGACGGTTGTCTCCCAAAATCGCGATCGCTCCCGATTTTGAAGATATCGTGATAGAGTTGTCGATCAGACGCCGCGATGGAGAGACGTGTCGTGTCTCTCTCGCGCTCTCGTTCTCGCGTTAGAGGCACGTCGTCGTGCTCTCTCGTTCCCGTTCGTGTAATTTTTCGCGTGCAGTTCGTGTTCGCGATTGGATTTCGTTACGTGAAAAGTTCTCGGGTGGCTAATCCACCGGCTCCCGCACTATAAAATAAAATCTAATTTTATTTTATAGTGACGTTACCGTCATCGCGCAAGTGATAGATTCCGTGCTCGCTCACGCTACTCCCCGGTGAATCCCGACCCCTCTACCACAACCCACAGCCTGAGCGGCCGTGCTGTACCGCAACCGTTCTTTCCCGTGTAAGTGCATCCCGTTTAGTACGGTTAAACGATTCCGGCGATCAAAAATCGAGGAGGTCTCCAGACTCCGAACCCGGTTAGGATTCCGGGATACCAAAAATCAAGGAGAGCTCCAGTCTCCGCCTGGCGGGTCGGGTTTGATCACCCCGACCCCAGTTTATTCCGGTTGAGACGACCGGAGAAACAAAGTCTCTGGCGCCCCGGGTATTGCGGATGCACGCGCACGGGAGGAACGGCCGAAGGTGATGGTTTCTCGAATCTAGCTCTCGTGTTTGAGTTCTCGTTTTGTGTAGAGAAAATATCGCCCGTCACAAATGGCGCCCAACGTGGGGCCACGCCGGCGAGTAGCAGTTCTCGTTAAAGTTTAAGGGGAAAACGGAAAGGGATAATTTAATTATTCTTTTTTTCCCGTTCTTTCCGCCTTTCTTGCTCTCGTCGAGGAAAAGAAATATTTTCTTTTTCTCTTAGTTCTCGTAATGCGTTTTCGTGTGTTTGCGATTGCTCCCGAATCGAAATAAAAATGTGCTCTCGAGAAAAAAAAACAGTGCTCCCGAAGGAAAAAAAAACGTGCTCCCGTGGAAAAAAAAAGTGTTCTCGATTCCCAGGGATTATCGTCCATTTGGATTATTGATCATATTCCGATGAGTTCCCGACGCAGTCGGAAAATTTTATTTTCGAAAAAAATTGACGAATTTCCCTGCGTGGTTTCCGCGTCGTTCTCGTTATCGGGGGGAGTTATTCTTCGACCTCCCCGGTGCTCTCGCGACTTCAAAAAATTATTTCGAAGGGAAAGAAAAAAAAACCTTTTGTTTCTTTCCGCGATCCCGAGCACTTCGAGAATTCATTTTCGAAGACAAAAAAAATGCTAGTTCCCGTGTTTGGGAATTTGACAAAAAAAAAACTGTCAAATTCCAAGCTTGCTCTCGCTGATTTCGGAAACGAAATGGAGTTCTCGATATGGAATTTTGTTTTCATGTTATGTGCTCCGTCCTTTGAATTTGTTCGTGTTTTTTTTTGTCGTGTAATTCGTTTTGTTAAAGATTTCTTGTTTTCTTGTCTTTGTTCCCGGGATCTCGAAAATTTATTTCGAGATCTTTCTGCTCTCGTTACCCGAGAATTTCGTAGATTTTCTCGGAGGATCTCGATATCGAAATGACGTATTTTTTCGTTGTTGTTCTGTTTGCGTGTTTTTTTTTCGATCTGCTCCCGGAGTTTCGAAAATGCTTTTTCGAGACCCGAATAATTGCTCCCGTTAGTCCGAAAATATATATTTTTTTTTTTCGTTTTTTTTTCCTTTTCGGCCGGTTCTCGAATTTTCGAGAACGACGAAAATCGTTCTCGGGCTCCGTTCTCGTACCTCGCGGCGAGACCCGCGCGATACCACACATCGGGTGTCCCCGAGGTGGCACGCGCAATATCATATATCGGGTGTCCCCGAGGTGGCCCGCGTAATCAAGTAAAACTTGATTATGCGTCGTGCGTTCCCGTTGTAAGTGGGATTACAATTTTTTTTGTTTTGTTTTTTTTTCCTTTCCCCTTGCAGATCTCGAGCAGAGCCAATAGGATTTTTATTTTTTTAAATATTTTTTTTGTTCTCCTGCTTGGCTCCAGCCTCATCGGAATTTTATTTCGATTTGAGGTTTTTGCACCGTTCCCGGATAGAAAGGAGACATTTTTTTTCTTTTTTTCCTTTCTTCCTCTATCGCTCTCGACCTCGTCGAATTCGTTCGACGGAGGGGAATAAAAATTCCCCCAGTTCCCGAAATTCCGAAAGTTCATTTCGGATCGAGAGAAAATATTATTTTTTTTTAATTCTTTTTTTAATTAATTTTCCCTGTTCCCGTAAATCCGAATAAATAGTTTGGATCGAGAGAAAATATTTATATTTTTAAAAAAATTTTTAAAATTGATTTTCTCTCTCGCTCACGTCTCGTCGAATTCACTCGATGGGAGGGAATCAAATTTCCCTGTTCCCGTAGATCCGAACGAATAGTTCGGATCGAGAGAAAATATGAATATTTTAAAAAATTTTTTTTTGGAATTGATTTTTTTTCTCTCGCTCACGTCCCGTCGAATTCATTCGACGGAAGGGAAATCAAAATTTCCCAGTTCCCGAAATCCGAAAATTTCTTTCGGATCGAGAGGTAATTTTTTTTTATTCTTTTTTTTGTTTCCTCTTGCGTTCTCGTTTCCGTCGGATTCTTTCGACGGAAGGGAATTAAAATTCCCCCGGTTCCCGAAATCCGAATATGTCTTTCGGATGGAGAGAATATTTATTTTATTTTTTTCTTTTTCTTCTTTCTCTCGCGGTCTCGTTTCTGTCGGACTCTTTCGACGGAAGGGAATGCATATTCCCTCAGCTCACGAAATCCGAAAATGTATTTCGGATGGAGAGGATTTTTTTTCTATTTTTTTGTCCTCTCTCTCGCTCTCGCATATGATCCTATTTCAGGGTTCTCGGACGGAGGAAGGAAAGTTCCCCCCGATCTCGCCTTTTGGAAAAAATTTATTTTTCCAAACAGACAGACATGTTGTTTTGTTATTTTTAATTTTTTTTCTGTTCTGTCTCCTGCTCTCGACCTCGTCGAACTCAATTCGACGAAATGGGATACAGTCGATTCAGCCAGCCACACTCTCGTGTTCCGAGTGTCCCGGGGGGAATACCCCATGGCGACCGGAGACAGGGTACCTGAGCTCCCGTCATGGCTCTCGGAACGCTCGTCCGGAGAAACGGACGAGGTTTTACCGATCGCGGACCTGGCACTGGGCCCGCGGAGCTCGACCTTGGGACAGCCGACCCGACCGGGTCGCGCCCAGGCGACCGACGCGTAACGCCTAGCGCAGCCACGAAGCTCTCGAGATATTGGACGCCTTGTTGCGACCATGCAACAAGCGGACGTCAGCTCCCGAAAAGGCAATACGTGAGCGCAACCTCTCGCGGTCTGTGCCACCATGCCAGTGATTCTTGAGGCCCCTTTATGGGCCAGTTCCAGAGGGACAAGGCGGGCAAAGCCGCGCCCCCGCTACCGAGTGGTCCCCTGAAGACCACGAAAGCTACCGAAAAGCTGAGTGAACCCAGCTACTGCAATTACGGCAAAACGGGTCACCGGCGTAGAGAATGTCCGGACTACCGGCGTCTCTTGTGCTACCGATAAGACCTTCAGGCGTGTCCACGATCCGTTACCCCTTTGCAATCGGGGAAACGGACAAGGAGGCGAGTGAGGAAATCTCCTCTGCCTCCCGTGATAAGCCTTGACGACTTACTTTCTCGACAAGCTCCCGTGTAGCGACACCACGCCGACCAGTTACCGAACCCGCAAACCGGCGAAGGCAGTTACGAGGATCACCCTCAGCTACCGATACGTCTCCCCCGAAGGAAATCCATCCTTGGGATGACGTGATAGTTAACGTCGGGTCGGACGCAAGTAGAGGCACCCATCGGGTAGAGCCCGCATTCGTGGCTGACCCCTAAAAGCTCCCGTTAAAGGCCTCTGGCCCATAGTTCCGTGTGAGGTGGCAACACCCCACAGCTCCCGCAATATGGGCCTCTGGCCCAGAGTTGTCGTGTAAGGCAACAACGCCTCACAGTTCCTGCAATGTGGGACTCTGGCCGATGGTTCTCGTGCGAAGTGGCCACGCGGCAATGGATCTCCGCCATGCCAGCCCGGCCTCTGGCCTTGGCGTTCGCAGAGGCCACGACGCCTCACAGTTCTCGCAATACGGGAATTAGCCTGGGTTCTCGCACGGGGCGGCAACGCCCCGCAGTTCACGCCATGAGGGGCCTCCGGCCCCAGTTCTCGTGCAGGACCATGATGTCCTGCAGGTCCCGCGATAGGGGACTAAGCTCCTGATTCCTCGGCGAGGGAGGTAAACCTCGCAGTTCCCGTGAGTCGCGACGACGCGACTCGGTTCTCGGCACCAATTACCACGGAGAAGGGGATGGAAAACTTGGAGCAGTTCCCGGAGAGTTCCCGGAACCACCACCGAAGTAAGGACGCCCCGGCTGATTTGGTGAGTCCGATTCTGGTTCGATTGTTCCGTCCCTGGTGGTGGTACTTGTGGATCGTTTGGTCCACTTTGTTTCTCGCGTCGCAGGGCGGTTGTCCGTCCGCGGCAGGTCTCGGTCTCTTCCCCGATATTAAGGCTACCGATTTGTAACTGGAAGAGACAACCATGCTACCGTTTACGCAAAAATATTTATTTTTGTTTTTTTTTTGCGATTATATTTTCTCGTACTGTGGGGCGATCACTCGCCCACGGTAGATCTCGATCTTTTCCACCTTTAGGCTACTGACTGCAACGGGAGAGATAAATTTTAGCCATTGAATACGAATAATTATTTTGTGTTCTGGTTTCCTTTCTCGCGCTGCGGATGCTTGGTTCCCCGCAGTAGGTCTCGGTCCTTCCCACCGTTTAAGCTACCGACTGCAACTGTGAAGGACACTGATTGCTACCGTGTGCATTTCAGCTACGGCTCTTGCTTAGCAGAGATCACGTCCCTGATCGTAACCACCCTTAAGGGGTGGGGAGTTGTGACGTGATTTTTTGAGCCACGTCCCAAAAAGGCTACCGATGCTCAAGATATGCTCTCGATGCCCGGGTTGCGACCCATGCGTTAGTGTTACGGGTCCTTTCTCTAGAGTGTTTGTCTTGTTACGTTTGAGGTATTGGGTTAAGTTTACGTTTTGGTTAGGTTGGCGTGCGGAACTCGGTCGAGCGGCGTATGGCTCAAGGTACCGAGCAATCTCGACCGAGGGATGCCTCTCGGGAAATCGGTGCACGCCCGGCTGAAACGCCGGCGCCCCACCGTAGTGGTGCATCGTGCTGGAGAGCGGGCCGTTTAGGTTACGGGCGGAGGCCCGCTTTCGCACGGTGGCCCGGGGATGCGATCTCCAAGAGCCTCAATGTTACCGATGAGAAATGGTCCCGATTTGTTACCGTTCCGTTTTCGGGGTAACTCGGGCAGAAAATATAGATTCCGAAAGGAATATTCTATTAGAATATTCCAGCGCCCGAAAAAATATTTCAGCTCTCGATATTGTACGAGATAAAGTTCTCGCTTGAACCGGCGATTTCGCATGGTCCGATGCCGCGAGCGTGTTGACATTTTTTCTGTTAACGCGCTCTGTCTCGGTCTCGCATAATCCCTCGCACGCTGGCCTCGGTCGCGCGAGGTACAGAATCGCTACCGAATCTTCGCGTGAGACGGTTGTCTCCCAAAATCGCAATCGCTTCCGATTTTGAAGATATTGTGATAGAGTTGTCGATCAGACGCCGCGGTGGAGAGACGTGTCGTGTCTCTCTCGCGCTCTCGTTCTCGCGTTAGAGGCACGTCGTCGTGCTCTCTCGTTCCCGTTCGTGTAATTTTTCGCGTGCAGTTCGTGTTCGCGATTGGATTTCGTTACGTGAAAAGTTCTCGGGTGGCTAATCCACCGGCTCCCGCACTATAAAATAAAATCTAATTTTATTTTATAGTGACGTTACCGTCATCGCGCAAGTGATAGATTCCATGCTCGCTCACGCTACTCCCCGGTGAATCCCGACTCCTCTACCACAACCCACAGCCTGAGCGGCCGTGCTGTACCGCAACCGTTCTTTCCCGTGTAAGTGCATCCCGTTTAGTCCGGTTAAACGATTCCGGCAATCAAAAATCGAGGAGGTCTCCAGACTCCGAACCCGGTTAGGATTCCGGGATACCAAAAATCAAGGAGAGCTCCAGTCTCCGCCTGGCGGGTCGGGTTTGATCACCCCGACCCCAGTTTATTCCGGTTGAGACGACCGGAGAAACAAAGTCTCTGGCGCCCCGGGTATTGCGGATGCACGCGCACGGGAGGAACGGCCGAAGGTGACAGTTTCTCGCACCTAGCTCTCGTGTTTGAGTTCTCGTTTTGTGTAGAGAAAATATCCCCCGTCACAATATATATATATATATATATATATATATATATATATATATATATATATATATATATATATATAGATATTGAGACGTACAGGTCCGTCTCAGGCGCCATACCCCAACCTCAGGACCGTCAAAACAGTCGAAGGTATAAAAAGTTAGAGAGAAAAAGAAAAACAGAAAATAAACAAAAACAGTAGAGAAAGGCAACGACAGTTAAAAAAGTAAGGGAAAGGGAAAAAGTGTTTGGAAAGAAAACAGAGAAAGTAACAAAAAACAAAGGAAGCATACATTTATTTAAATATGAAAAAAAGTTAACAATAAAGGGGATGATGGGTAATCAGTAAGGGAAGGGGAACAATAAACAATAAAATATGGGTATAAAAGAGGAGGAAAGTTGGAGGAACGTCACTTCTTCTTTTTCGTCCTTCGTGGAGCGATAAGTACCGCTCAGCAAAGTACCTCTGTTTAGGGTGGAAAGCTGAGAGAGGGAAAAACATTGAAAAACGAAAGAAGGATGAAGTCGTCTTAAGAAAGTCTGATTTTTTAGGTGGATAAAAAAGTACCGCTCAGCAAAGTACCTCTTTTTAGGGCGGAAAGCTGAGAGAGGGAACCTTAAGAAACCTAAAAAGGAAAAATTATAACATACATTTTTTTTTAAGTCAATAAATACGGAAACAAAAACCGGGAGAAGAATAAGAAAAAGAGGACTAAAAAACATTAAGATTAAACGAAAGAGGAATAAATTATGAATGGATAGATAGAAAATTAGTATTAAGGGAATAGAAAGTGCGAGGAGGTATCCGAAACACCAGGCGACAATACACACACACTTGCATACACCTGTAAAACGCGAAATATCTGCAAGGGCTCCCACAAGTATCAGGAGAACCTGAAGGTCAGAGGGGCATCGAGAGTCGAAACACCACACCGACACAACACACAAAACAAGCGGTATATATATATATATTTTTTAATTAATGATAAAACAGACGCGTAGGCCTTAGAACTATTGTTCCATCTAGCCAGTGGTTACAAAATTAGATATCCTTACTTCTAGTATCACATTTCGGCACTCACTGAGCGTCCGTACGATAAAACAGAATGCCTTATTTCGTGTTAAAAGTATCGTTCTTACCGACCAGGGGGATTCTAGACTCCCCCCTTTATAATCTAACGTAGCCTATCCTCGTCTTTCAGTTCTTCTACATGTACTGTAATTTGTTTTCAATTGAAAAAAGGGGAAAAAAGAAAAAGAAAAAAAACAAAGAAAAAGGACCAAGCACTTGATTGAGCACAAAAACAGAAAAAAATAAAAGTAAAAGTGTACAACTGGGTGGCACACTCGGCCCAACCATAATTTCCGATCCACATTCAAATGACTGTGTCAATTGCCGTTATGAACTTTCCTAAACTATATAAGAGTTGAGGATCCATTGTGTGTAAAAGGAATTCGACGCTGCACGGAAGGTTTCCATATCGATAGACCAGATTTTTGGCCAGTTTTGCTCTTTCGTTCTCATATCGTGGGCACTGCCACAAAATGTGGTTTGCAGTTTAAGCAGATTTCCCACAAGGACATTCTGCTGATTGGACTATGTTACAGCGCTTCAAACTAGATCTCAAAGACGTGTGGTTACTACGTAAGCGGTTGATGCTCACAATTTCCTTTCTGGACAGCTTTAATTTGTGGTACCATGGGTACCGACCTTGCCTATAGTAATTATTAAAGTAGATGCAGCCTTTCTCTTTGCTGTCTTCTAGGCACCATTTATGAAAATCCTTCATGAGATTGGCCTTCCAAAGGCAAGTAAAGTCTGCTGTGGAAAGCCCATATTGAGTGTCCCGTCCGGTCCTAGGTGCAACCTTGGCTGCACTATCTGCTAACTCGTTTCCAACAATTCCTACGTGGGCAGGAACCCAAAACAGTCGGACATCTTTGCCTACATCACTGAGCCTCCTAAGTCGTTCCTTCAACAAACTCACCAGGACCCTTTGGATAGATTTGGAGGTGCTGAGATAGCACTTAACACGCTTAGTGAATCTGTGAAAATTGCAAATTTCGGCCCGTGTAAGGCAGCAATCCAGTCTAAAGTTTCAATTATAGCGAGAGCCTCAGTCGTAAAAATTGACGCGAAGCCTGCCGCTCTGAACAAACGGGCCTCGGCATCAAGAGTACTAATTGATGAGAAGCCTACAAATTCGACTCTTGGAGTCTTAGATCCATCTGTGAAGAAACATACCGCATCGAGAAGAGTGTCTTCAAAGACCTCCATAAACTTTTCTTGTGGTACCTTCGATTCCTGAATATCTCTCCCTTCTTTAAACGATACGAAAGGCTGGTACAAAAAGGACTCGTAGCGGAAATTATAACATAGGGGCCTTTGTGCAGATGTTTCCAACAGGTGTCCAACTACCTCGAGGTCCCGAAAACATTCGGCCAGTGGAATGTTCCCTTGATTCCTTGTCGTTGTCGGGTGGTCTTCGTTTTGTGCGATATTCTCGAGAATTGTCAAAAGCCTGTGGCTGGGGTTGTTGGCGCGTATTCTCGTTAAGAAGGTACTACCTAAAAATTTGAATCGCAAGTGTAAGGGTGGGATCTTTGCTTCCGCTAAGATAATGTTAGTCGGAGTAGAGGCTCTGTATCCCAGCGCCAGTCGTAATGCCCTGTACTGTATTCATGCCAGACGCGACATGTCCTGTTTAGACAGATTATGAAATAGGAATCCCCCATATTCTATCCTTGAGCGAATAAGAGCTATATATAGTCTAATTAATAGTGTATGATTCGCTCCCCACCATGTATGCCTCAGGCAACTTATGATCTTAACGGGGTTCTGGCAGGTTTCTTCGATTTTTTTTACCTGGGCGCGCCAGTTTAGTGTTGACTTGAGCTGAATTCGCAAGAAGCGAGCGCTTTCACACTCCGGGATGGTAACCTCATTGTAGGTAATATGATCGATTCTCCGCACTTTTGACCTCTTTTGTTCAAAGATGATAAGTTTGCTTTTTTCAGGGGCTAAGGATAATCCTAGTCGATTTAGTTGTACGTCAAGATTTTGTAGCGATATTTGGATACTTTCAATAGCGTTTTCAATAGGTTGTGCCGTAGAGTAAATCGCTACGTCATCTGCACATTGAATTATCTCGCACCGGGGATCGAGCACTTCCTCCAACGGGGCAACATATATCGCATAGAGTATCGGGCTCAAGACGCTTCCTTGAGGCAGCCCGCTATATGCCCAGCGTATCTCATCAATGTCTTTAAATCTAAATATCAGTTGTCTTGATGAAATTAAATAAAAAATGAAAGACAGCATGTTGCTCGGAAATCCGAGTTTCTTAAGTTGGTTTACAAGGATATCTGCCAAAACGTCATCGTAAGCTGATTGAACATCTAAGAACACGGCTGGCATGGCTCCCCTTGATTGAAATACCTTGATTGCTTCCGCTGATATTAAAGCTAAATTATCCATGCGTGATTTCGACTTTCGGAAACCGAATTGGGATTTCGGTAGTTTCCCAAAGTATTCCATCCACCAGCTAATTCTATGATTTATCATATTTTCTAAAACTTTGCATAAACATGATGCTAGCGAGATCGGCCCAAGCTTAGAACCGTCCCCTTTTGGAATAAAGAAGATAATGTATCTCCGCCATTCCTCTGGGAACGATTCAGTAGTGAAGACTTCATTGTACAGGCTCAAAAGTGTGAATTTTGCCTCGTTAGGTAACATCGTAATAACTTTGTAGTCGATTCTGTCCTCAGCCGGGCTCGACTTCAAGTTGATGGTAGATGAAGCGTAATCCAGCTCAGTCTTTGAAAAAGGTGACTTCAGAAAAACGTCCTGATCATGGTTGATAAAGGAGGGCGTGGTGACCCTTGCCCAAGGTAGACAGAGTCTTTCAATCATGGAAGTTGCGTATTTTTTTTGTTCTTCATTGTATTCATTCGCGGTGTCTCGATAATTAAATCTATTCTTAAAACTTTTGACTTTTCTCCATAAGCAAGTGGAATTGGTGTTCTTCGTTAAACCCTCGCAAAACTTCTTGAAGTTTTCTCTTTTAACCTCGCGAACACCGTTTCTTGCCCTGGCTTCTGCTCGTTTATAGGTAAAAAAGTTCTTTCGAAATGGACAGCATTTGAAACTCAGAAAAGCGGCTCTTCTAATTCTGATTAGCCTATCACATTCTGCATTCCACCATGGGCATGGAGGGTGAGAATCATTGACACGTCGTGTCTTTTGTGTCAAAGTATCAGAGCCAGGTGTACATTCATTTATGCAATCCTCTATAAGCGCCGTGAAAGAAGAGTACTTCGATTGAGTATCCGCTTCTCCGGATGTCCAATCGGGCATACTATCCAATCGGGACTTTACTAACCTTGAAAATGCACTCCAGTCAGTTTTCTGCGTATAAATTCTTTGTCTTGGCCTATGTTTGGCCGCGAATACTGTAGGACATTTGACGTCAATGATAATCGGGAAATGGTCATCATGATCATCATGATGAATGATGGCCATTGAAGTCGTCTCCGACTATAAATTTGTCCTCAAATTGGGAGAAAAATGATGTCCACTCGTTCACTTGGATATCCGGGTCGTTAGGCGGCCGGTAACAGGACACAATTGTGAGCTTTCCGTTTGTGAGATCAAGTTCTACCGCACATACCTCCATTTTCCTTTTGCAATCTTTGATATTACGAATTCTTTTATATTTCAGAGTGCTCGCGATAACGATAGCGACGCCTCCTCCTCTCTGACCGGAACGATCCCTCCGCACAACGTCGAACCCTCGCAGGTAGAAAGAGTCTTCTTCTGTAAGCCAAGTTTCAGATAACATTAATACATCGAAATAACGTGAATTATACTGAAGTTCAGGCACTTTTTGTTTGATACTCTTCGCATTCCATTGTACGATTCTAAGCCTCGCTTTCGAGCTAGGATATGCCGTCTTGAATGTGCAGATCTATGGTTTTCCCTATACTTTCTAGCAGCAGGGCGGCGTTATTGTCGGCTAATAGTTTCCGAAGAATATCTCTGAGACCCTCGAGGATTATTCCAGGTGGGATGTCCTCCTGTGCTGAAAGATGTTCGATGAAATAGTCCTGTTGATTGTCGCGGAGTTGTCGCTGGTTTCGGCTGTACGTTGGACGGGTTGTGAGCCTGGTAAAGGAGGAAAGTTCTCCACTGTTCTAGCAGGTATTGTCTGTCGCAGTTGGTGCGACGTTGGTTTCTCATGCGCTCTTTTTGCGTGAAGATACGGTAAGTTATCATATGCCATGATGCGGTTGATTTCCCGTTTCTTGACCAGTATTGGACACTTATTGTCGAGCGTCCGATGATTGCCCCCATAATTAATGCAACATGCTTCCGCCTCGCATCTTTGTCCTTCCTCGAGGTGATGGGGTTTCCCACCATGCAGGCATCGTGGGGTCTTACGACAATATTTCCTGGGGTGTCGGAATCCACCACACCCATAGCAGACGGTGACTGTTTCAATGTATGGAGCTACCCTAACCCGAGTTCTCCAAATGAAGAGTGTCTCCGGAAGGGTCTTCCCTCTGAACTCCACACAGATTGCATCTCCATCGACCCACTTCGTCTGTCCGTCGACGGTCGTTCGACGTGGGAGGCGACGAAGATTTAGAACTTCTACTTCCTTGTTTTCTGCTAAGATAGCGTTCTTCAGGTCTTCGACGGAGATATCTTCAGGAACGTCCCAGATCTTTCCTTTACGTGAAAGTGCGTAGCGTGGAATAAAGGTCTTCAGCTCGAGTTCAGCAAGGAACTGATTTGATATCGCTCTATTTGCCTCGTCGCGTGAGTTGAAAGTGAGGATCCATTCATTTTTCCCGTAGTTTTCCAACGAGTCATACTTGATGTTGGATCTGTGAAGTCTTTGAGATATCTTCAAAATGGGAAGCTGTTTTGTAGTCTGTTCTCTGGCTGTGACTTTTACGTGGACTAGGAATGGAGCCTTGTCCTTCCTGTTATATAGAGTACCGTGTCTACCGTTGCTGTTGACGTTGTTGACCGGAGCTGTTCTTCCTCCTTGGGGGTCCGAGATGGCCTTTGCTGTTGCACCATCTTCGATGTCTTGTTTCGTCTTCGTCTTTTTATTGTTGTTGCTGTCCATGATGCTAACCTGGTTACCTGTTGCGTTTTTCATACTATCACTGTCTTCGTCCTTCGTGTCAAGTTCGTTGGAGATTCTTCTTTTCCTTGTCTCCTTGCTTTCGGACCATCCTCGCGTTGTGGAAGCCTCCCTTTCGTGGGTTTGACTTACACTTGCGGCAAAATCATCGAAATCCTGTTTGTCCGTATCGATGCCGGTTCCCGCCGTTAGGCGAGGTTATGTCACCTCGCCCCTCGTAAACCGTTCCCGTTTGCCTTCAGCCGAGTCGTTACTGATTGATTTAGCGCTCCTGTAGAAGTCCGATTAGGAACTTCACGATTTCTCTCCTTTTTTCGATTTACTTGAGCTTCTTCGTTCGATTTTTATTTCTAAAGGCAATGTGTCGATCGCACCAAAGCTTCCAAGCTTGGTATATCAAGCGGTATATTAACATAAGCGGGTACGTGGCGCCATCCGACGGCGTCAGCCAAAGTTAGACTAATCGATTACCGACGCGCGATAATCGATTACGCTCACGGAGAGTAATTACACGAAAGCGCGCCGTAGCGTGTCAGTCGCAAGCGCGCCGCGATCCACCGCGTCGTGAGTCGATAGAGTGGGGGGACTCAGGGACGGCGGGTAACACGAGAGCGCGCTCGGCACCGTGCGCAACGAGCGACAGCAGGAAGAGAGGGGATGACGCGCCATACTAAGATCGAGCGCGCTACGATCGATACCGCTAGGGAAAGTGGACCGCGACAGACAGCGCCACGCGCAAACTAGGGAAAGGCGCCCAGCAGACTCCGCGCGCCGTAGGCGAGAGCGCGCCGTAACGCATGCACGCCGCGCGCGCCAATACACGTAGGAGAGGGGGGAGAAAATCATCGACCGACGGTAAAGAAATTGCGTTCAAACACATTTACCATCCGAGCGAGTCCGCTATTCGAATATTGTACCGACCGAGACGCGATACAGTAAAACACACAAAACACACTCCAGCGACACATTAAGACACACAAAATACACTCCAGCGACGCATTAAAACACACAAAACATACTCCAGCGATACATTAAAACACACAAAATACACTCCAGCGACACATTAAGACACACAAAATACACTCCAGCGATGCATTAAAACACACAAAACATACTCCAGCGATACATTGAAACACACAAAATACGCTTTAGCGACACAAACAACACACCACATTTGTACACCGGAATCTTTTAATATTATATCGAGTCAAAATACTGAATAAAGGTCATTTTTATTACCAAATACCTCCAAAACAAAGAGTTTTAACTAATTTCTTCCCTGATCGAGTCCCGAACAAATAAAATTAATTGCGACGAATTCCGACCCGTTACATTTGGCACCTGAACAGGGACTCGAACATAAGAAAGAAAACCTCGTAGGAGGTAGTAATAATAAAAATGGCGCAGGCAAATACTGAAACGTCCCTAAATTGGGAATCAACGACAGCGGATGGGTTGATAGAAGAAGCCCGTCGAAGAGATCGGCAGAATATTGGGCGACTGTCGGAAATCGGACCAGCGCAGACCACGAATGAAGAAACATTCGCTGTCAATTAAAACATGGGTAATACCGAGGTCATCATTGAGGACAATGATAGGGAGCACAGCAAAACTACTTTGGCTCTCATAAAAGCCATGAACAACATCCGCAACGAGCAGCGCAGGGAACGCCTCACCACACAGGCGGAAATTAAGCAACAAGATCACCCCTGCATCATACGGATCCGTCAGCTGAACGAGGAAATTACCAAAAAGATGGCAAACGATATGAACAAAATCGAGGAACGCACGGAACGGAAAATCATGATTGCTCAGAAAATGATCGAACAAAGTCACGAAGAAACTCAAAAAGAAAATAACGAGAAAATCGAAGATTTTGATACCCGAGTGGAGGCCATTAGAAGGACAATATCCCAGCTTCATCATTCATCGAAGGAGGTGGGAGAAGTAGTTACGGATCACTCTAAACGAATTACGGCATGTGAGAAGAACATTCAGGCCCAAAATTCAGCCTCCAGAGGTAACACGAGGTGGACGGCAGGGCTCGATGTCAGTCAGGCATACGCAGCAAAACAAAAGCCACCAACTTACAACGGCGATGGAAGAGAATGACCAATGCGGTTTCTGAAGGACTTCAGGGAATTCTGGCGAATTACCGGAAATACTGACCTTCATTATATCATCAGTCAGTCACTCCGGGATACGGCCAAGGATTGGTGGAGAATCGTTGAAGAAAGGGTCCAGTCAATTGAAGAATTCGAAGAAAAATTCCAAGCACGTTATTGGAGTCAAGAGATCCAAGACAAAGTACGGATAAATCTCGAATTTGGAGCATATGAGTAGGACGGGCATCGAATGACCCGGACCGAATATGCCACCCAAATCTTTGGAAATGCAAAAGACTTAAGCCAAGGTCCGACGGAGGAACAAATCATCAGGAAATTGGCAAACCATTTCGACGAGGCAGTCAGAATGGCAGTACGGGTCAGTGGCATCAAAAACATCGATACTTTCCTCGAACTGCTGGAGAGTATGGATGGAGCAGGACCCCTGAATGCTAGAAGATCTCTTCCACGGTGGCATGAGACCAGCAATACAAACTGGCAGCAAAATAACCTGCGGAAGAACCAAAGGTTTGGGGCATTCGGGGGACCCCACCCAACGGGGACGAACCAGCAATGGAGACCAGAATACCCAAGATATTCAGGACCACCACCACCATTCTAAGGTCAACAGCAAAGGGGTGGAGAATATGGGTCAGCGAACGCGACGCGGGGGCCGTGGATGCAACGCGGATATGGGAATACAAGACCCCCTCTGAACCCAGCAGCAGCACCATGGAATCCGAATCAGTCCGGGGGACCAGCGATCATGAGCATGCCGATCAGAGGTCAACCGGAGTCACAGGCATCGCCAACACAAATTGGGCCACCCGCCGGACAACAACAGAACCAGTGAAACTGCTAAACGTTGCGCCCGAATCGATGGCAATCACCACGGTGAGTGATGCATCTGGAGGCGCAACGGACGATGAAGGAATCCAGGAGGCCATGGAGGAAGCACGTCAACGGATGAAGAGAAAAATGAAGAAGAAGGAAAGGTCAAAAAAGAAACGACACATTCCAAACGAGACGGAAAAGCAAGTAAATCAGCAAACCATTCGAATGGGGATGATGACAATCCCCAGAAAGAAAAACGATGGGAGAGAAAATGGGGAGAAAGCAGCGGAAGTACAAGAATGGACGAGCAAACGTTACCTACTTGAGGAAGTGACTGCGGGCGGCAGCACCAGGAAGTCGGTGAATAAGGAAAAGAGGCCCATAGTACTCGAGACGAACGTGTGCGAGAATCCAAGGGACTTCCTGATGGACGACACAGGGAAAAGGAGCATCGTGAAAATGATACACCCACGATGTCCGACGCTGCCCATCAAAATAGAGGGAATTAGCGTAGAAATCCTGATCGATAGCGGGAGTGAAGTGTCATGCTTATCGGAGGACTTCTTCTTACACCATCAGGAAAGCTTCAGAAATAGTCGCAGAATACGCGTAACGAGCACAGAGGCTATTGGGGCATTTGGAGGCAAATCAGGAAGAGTTAAGCAGCAAATGATGGTAGAGGCCGAGCTTTACCAATCGCGAGGAAGCCTCCAGATGCTAATCATACCGAAAATGGGCCGGAACGCTATTCTGGGTATCGGTGGACTATTCGAACTACAGGTAGAGCTTGACGCCAGTCAAGGCGTGATCAGAATCAGGGATGAAATAGTTGCGGAATTCGAAGAGGGGAGGTGGATCTGGCGACGCAAACAAACAACCGAGGAATCACCGACCCATATTGCCGCAATCGAGGAAGGAACATCTGACGAAATTACGGAACAAGAAATAGGACAGAAGTTGCAGGAATGTCCAAATCTGAAAGAAAGTATCAGGGAGGAATTTGAGGCCCTGATCCGAAAATACCGACACATCTTCAGCCGAAGACCGAGCAGGATGCATGCCTACACTCATCGTCTGTTACTCAAGGAGCCGGAGCCATATATGCATCGCTCATATCCCGTGCCAATTCAATATCGGGAAAAGGTGCAAAAGGAGATCCAAAGGATGATGGAACATGGCGTCATCGAACGAGCAAAAAGTCGCTTTATCAACCCACTGGTTACCGTAGTAAAGAAGGATGGATCGATTCGACTCTGCCTAGATGCTCGGCAACTAAATGCCTACCTCATTGAAGACCATGATACGGCACCACCAACCGAGGAGATTTTTCAACGATGCGGAGGAGCTCAGGTCATGTCTAGCCTAGACCTAACTAGCAGCTTCTGGCAGATCCCATTAGCAGTCGAATCACGACAGTACACGGCATTCCAGCACGAGGGAAAATGCTACCAATTCACAGTAACACCCTTCGGACTTAAAACAAGCACGGCGAGCTTAATAAGAGGACTAGACGTTGTCTTACAGGATCTAGGAAACTCAGTCGTCAACTTCGTCGGCGACCTGCTGTGCCTGTCGAAAGATGAGGAGCAACATGTGGAATATTTGCAACAATTATTCGAGAGAATCAGTGTAAACGACATGACATTAAACCTCCAAAAATTACGATTCTTCCGGCAAGAAGTCGCTTTCTTGGGACACATGTTGACAACGTCCGGAATAAAACCACAGCCTGAGAAAATTAAATCAATTCAGAAATACCCACGGCCAAGGAATATAAAACAATTGCGAGAATTCTTGGGATTGATTAATTTCTACAGCAAATTCACCGAAAGACACGCAAAGGAAACCGTACCGCTTCTGGGCCTGCTGAAAAAAGGACGAGAGTGGAAGTGGGACGAAGAAGAGGAAAAAACCTTCGTAAAAATCAAGCAACTCTTCATTGAAACGGTAATGCTGACACATGCTGATGCAACCCGAGGGTACACCCTCACCACCGACGCAAGCGATTACGCGATCGGAGCCATACTAAGCCAAACAAATAGCAAGGACGAAGTAGGGGTGATTTCGTTTGCGAGTCGGACACTTAAGGGAGCAGAAATTGGATATACGACCACAGAGAAGGAAATGGTCGCAATAGTATGGGCACTGCACAAATTCAGGACCTACTTACTAGGTGCCAAAGTGAAAATTATCACGGACCATAAAGCACTGACTTTCATGAAAACATGTCGCTTTGTGGAGGACCGAATGCTAAAGTGGGCACTGTTAATCCAGGACTACGATATTGAAGTGGAAGATTGTCCTGGAAGAAGAAATGAAGTAGCCGACGCACTGAGCAGACCAGACATAGGCCCGGATAATGAAGACCATCACAAGTCCGGGAAAGTCGTTCTCACTGCCATCCTCGCACGAAAACCAACCGAGGAAATAAAACAACAATTCAAGAAAATTCGACAAATTCAAGAAAAACAGGAAAATCTACAAGCAATTTGGAAAAATTGTAAGAAAAACGATATGCAAGAGGAAGAACAAAAATACAGAATCCACGAGGAATGTCTCCAGAAATATGATAGGACTGGCCGGTGGAAAATGATATTACCGGAAGTACTAATCAATATTTTCATTAAGGAATGCCATGAAATATATGGTCATCAAGGAGCCCGAAAGATCTTTCACATGATCACCGAAGACTTTACATGCCCACGGTTAGCAAAAAGGGTACGCCAGATCATAGCAGCGTGTGATAGATGTCAAAGGGTAAAAGTGGCGGTACAGACAAACTACGCAAAGATGCAGACGATTGTACCGGACGGCCCGAACGATTTGATCTCGATAGATTTTTTTGGACCACTGCCGAAATCAGTCGGAGGTGTCCAACACATCCTGGTGACAATTGACGCTTACACAAAGTTCGTAAAACTGTACCCATTGAAGAAAGCAAACACGGCGGCAACCATCAACCGAATCTTCACGGACTACATCCCGAAGTACGGAAAGCCAAAACAAATCCAATTCGATCACGGAACCCAATTTACATCTAAAGTATGTTTGGAACGCCTGAAAGAAGAAGACATACGAGCAGTATTTTCTTCCATTCGACACCCACAAGGAAACATCGTGGAACGAGTCAATCGAGAATTAAGTCGGTTCTTCAGGATATTTCTGGATGATAAACACTCCGGATGGTATCGGTGGATACCAGTGATACAGGACTGTATCAATGAGACACAACACGAAACTACGGAATTTACGCCAACAGAACTACAAACAAAGAAGAAACCGCGCCGACCATGGCGAGAATGGGTCCACGCCCTAAAGCAGGACCAAACAGAGGCATTAACCTATGAGAAAAAGATCGAATTAGTCCGAGAAAGAATCCGTGTGAAAGGACAAAAAAGGGCGGAAAAATTCAACGCCACACATACTACCAGAACCTTTGAAAACGGTGAACTAGTACTGGTACGCGCATTAAATGTGTCGGATCCCGGAAATCAAACAACCGCAAAATTCATGCCCCTCTATGAGGGACCGTACAGAATAAAAAAATGTGTTGGACAAGCCACCTTTCTACTGGAAGACCCAAAAACAAAAAGGGAGCGAGGGAAGTTCCAGTCGAGTATGTTAAAACGCTATATGGCGGCGACTCTAGAATAAGAGAGAGAAGAAAAATTCGATACACACGACCATCTCGAAGATCGAATAATCAATGCCGAAAGTCTGAAAGGGGTATATAAGGAAGCCCGCGAACCAGAAACGTTACAAATCCGAAAGTAGCATGAAAGAAAACAGTAGAAACCTACCAAGGGAGGGATGGCGGCGATGGGCAAGAAAAAGAAGACAAAGGCAGAAACGAGCAGAAATTCAAAAAGGAAACGGAATGGGCCAATCAACGGACAGGGATAGAAGAAATAAAATCACCGAGGAAATAATACATAATGAGAACGAGGCACAACAAGTTGGCGCGAGCGATATAAACAAATGCGGTGAATTCGACTTTTTCGAGGTGACGGACGAAAACATTAAAGGATGGCACCCCGGAATATCGCTCAAAGATTAGAAGGAGGGGATAAAGGACGCCGAAAAATCAAGAGAACTCCTCAGTCAACAGTCAACCACCTGAGATCAACAATGTACAGGAATCGCGACGTTATCGAACCTGCAAGGGACCTACAGAGGCGTTACGATCTCCGGTGTAACCAGCCCTAATGAGATCTTTTTGCATCTAAACGAGCAATATGGACAAGAAGCGGTTATTATTCGGACGTGGCAGAGTATGAACCCCAACGAACCCGGAATCCAGCACATCCTGGAAGAAGAAATATTCCCGGGTGCGGCCATCCTCTATCGCCACGCCGAAGAATTTCACCGGGCATCGGTCATCGAGCGGAAAGAAGATGGGGAGCTAATCGTGTGGCTGGGAGACTGGGGAAGCACTGTATACGCTAAACTAGAGGAGTGTTACACCGCCCCCGAGATGGCCTTTATCCACCCTTATCAGGCCATCCCGGCAACGCACGGGGTACTAGTGCCAATGGATGAACGCTGGACGGAAGAAGACGTCTTTTATGCACGAGAGATCGCCCGAGACACCACCTGGACACCACGAATATGGGGTAAGCCATCGGCGATCGGCCTCGTCCTCGTCGAGTTATATCTCGAGGACGAGGGCCCAAATCCGGGTCGCTGCTTGGCGGACCTGTTCGTCGAGTCAAGAATGGCCTGAAGGACAGAGGAGCCCAATCCACCCGACATCATCAGTAAAGGGTGTCGACACGGGGATATATTTTATCACCGAGAGACTCTACGTAGATGGGTGGTGGACGAAAACGACAACATTGAGTCCAGCACCCCTACCAACGCCCCCGCCATAACCGACAACGAGAACGAAATCATAACACAGAAAGTTGGGAGGATGACTACGACGACGACGACAACGAAGACCCTGAAACGATGATCAACGATGAGTACGACAGCGAGGAGGAACAATTTTGGAAGGACATCGGACTGTACGACAACAACCAACAAGAGACGGATAGCGACGACGGCAACAGCCTGGCCTCGTTGTAGGGAAACAATAAAAACACGAAAAACCAAAGCCATATGTGTAAAATTATTTTGCGAGCGACCCCTGAAGGACAGCGGTCCACCGAGAAACGCAAGCGAGACATAGAATAAGGGAGGGGGAAATAAAGATAAGCGCGACAGAAAAAGCAGCAGAAAAGGAAGAAGAAGTCGTAGAAACCGTTAGCAAGGTAGGAAAAGTTTTGTTATTCTTTATTCTTTCGCGATTCGGATGCCGCAAGGGCAATCCAAATCGAAAAAGAATCAAAAAGGGGGACAATGAGACGTACAGGTCCGTCTCAGGCGCCATACCCCAACCTCAAGACCTATCAGCCGGTAAAAGACCGGTCGACAGGAATAGGGGAGGGGGAAGTAACGAAATGAGGACCTCGGGAAAACCCAGGTAAACTGAAGGTCACAAAACAATAAGCGGAAGGAAAGACGAGTGAGAGAAGAAAAAACAGAAAAGGAGAAAAACAGTCGAAGGTATAAAAAGTTAGAGAGAAAAAGAAAAACAGAAAATAAACAAAAACAGTAGAGAAAGGTAACGACAGTTAAAAAAGTAAGGGAAGGGGAAAAAGTGTTTGGAAAGAAAACAGAGAAAGTAACAAAAAACAAAGGAAGCATACATTTATTTGAATATGAAAAAAAGTTAACAATAAAGGGGATGATGGGTAATCAGTAAGGGAAGGGGAGCAATAAACAATAAAATATGGGTATAAAAGAGGAGGAAAGTTTGAGGAACGTCACTTCTTCTTTTTCTTCCTTCGTGGAGCGATAAGTACCGCTCAGCAAAGTACCTCTTTTTAGGGTGGAAAGCTGAGAGGGGGAAAAACATTGAAAAACGAAAGAAGGAAGAAGTCGTCTTAAGAAAGTCTGACTTTTTAGGTGGATAAAAAAGTACCGCTCAGCAAAGTACCTCTTTTAGGGCGGAAAGCTGAGAGAGGGAACCTTAAGAAGCCTAAGAAGGAAAAATTAGAACATACATTTTTTTAAAGTCAATAAATACGGAAACAAAAACCGGGAGAAGAATAAGAAAAAGAGGACTAAAAAACATTAAGATTAAGCGAAAGAGCGATAAATTACGAAAGAATAGATAGAAAATTAGTATTAAGGGAATAGAAAGTGCGTGGAGGTATCCGAAACACCAGGCGACAATACACACACACTTACATACACCTGTAAAACGCGAAATATCTGCAAGAGCTCTCGCAAGTATCAGGAGAACCTGAAGGTCAGAGAGGCATCGAGAGTCGAAACACCACACCGACACAGTTAGAGTAATCGATTACCGACGCGCGATAATCGATTACGCTTACGGGGAGTAATTACAAGAAAGCGCGCCGCGATCCACCGCGTCGTGAGTCGATAGAGTGGGGGGACTCAGGGACGGCGGGTAACACGAGAGCGCGCTCGGCACCGCGCGCAACGAGCGATAGCAGGAAGAGAGGGGATAACGCGCCGTACTACGATCGAGCGCGCTACGATCGATACCGCTAGGGAAAGTGGACCGCGACAGACAGCGCCACGCGCAAACTAGGGAAAGGCGTCCAGCAGACTCCGCGCGCCGTAGGCGAGAGCGCGCCGTAACGCGCGCACGCCGCGAACGCCAATACACGTAAGAGAGGGGGGAGAAAATCATCGACCGACGATAAAGAAATTGCGTTCAAACACATTTACCATCCGAGCGAGTCCGCTATTCGAATATAGTACCGACCGAGACGCGATACAGTAAAACACACAAAATACACTCCAGCGACACATTAAGACACATAAAATACACTTCAGAGACACATTAAAACACACAAAACATACTCCAGCGATACATTAAAACACACAAATACACTCCAGCGACACATTAAGACACACAAAATACACTCCAGCGACACATTAAAACACACGAAACATACTCTAGCGATACATTGAAACACACAAAATACGCTATAGCGACACAAACAACACACCACATTTGTACACCGGAATCTTTTAATGTTATATCGAGTCAAAATACTGAATACAGGTCATTTTTATTACCAAATATCTCCAAAACAAAGAGTTTAAACTAATTTCTTCCCTGATCGAGTCCCGAACAAATAAAATTAATTGTAACGAATTCTGACCCGTTACAATATATATATATATATATATATATACGTGGGTCATTTGACAAGTACCTAGCCTCACCGCTAGATGGTGCCACTATTGCAAGAGAAATACACTATAGTGTAGTACCGTCTTGTAGACGGCTACTGACAAAATTTCAGCCGGATCGGACTTGTAGTTCTCTTTTGATAGCGTGTGAAAGTAAGTGTGTCCGTTGATTTTTGAAAGAATGGAGAAAGAACAATATCGGTCGGTGATTCGATTCTTGTTTTTGGAAGGGAAATCGCGCAGTGAAATTAAAGAACGCTTGGATGCAGTGTATGGGGATGCTTCTCCTTCGATGACGACCGTTAAATTTTGGTATAACGAGTTTCAACGTGGTCGTACGTCGGTTTTTGATGATCCACACCCAGGTGCTCCAAAAACAGCCACTACGGAGGAGAACGCGACAAAAATACGCGATATCGTTTTGTCAGACCGCCGATTAAAGGTGCACGAGATAGCTGTGATAGTAGGCATCTCAGAAGAACCCGTGTGGCATATCCTACATGAGACTTTGGGCATGAGGAAGCTGTCGGCAAGGTGGGTGCCACGTTTGCTGACTGCAGACAACAAGCGCATTCGTGTGACCACTTCAGAGCAGTGTTTGGAGCTGTTTAATCGCAATCCAAAAGAGTTTTTGCGTCGTTACGTGACCGTCGACGAAACATGGATTCACTGGTATACTCCAGAGACCAAGGAGCAGTCAAAACAGTGGACCTTACCCGGTGAACCTGCTCCAAAGAAGGCGAAGACGGTCCCGTCGGCTGGAAAGGTGATGGCCACTGTTTTCTGGGATTCTCAAGGTGTGATTTTTATTGACTACCTGGAGAAGGGCAAGAAGGTCACGGGACAGTACTACGCCGAACTATTGAGCCGATTTAATGCCGTGTTAAAAGAAAAACGGCCCCATTTGTCGAGAAAGAAAGTGCTTTTCCACCATGATAATGCACCGGCTCACAACCCCGCGCTCGCCACGGCTAAATTGGTCGAATTACGCTATGAACTGCTGCCCCATCCACCGTATTCTCCAGATTTGGCTGCGTGCGACTTTTTTTTGTTTCCGAATCTAAAAAATTCACTCGCCGGGAAGAAATTCCACTCCAATAACGAAATAATCGCCGCCACGGAGGCCTATTTTGCAGACCAAGAGATAACATTTTTTTCAACGGGGTTAAAAAAATTGGAACACCGCTGGGCCAAGTGTATTCAACTAAAAGGAGACTACATTGAAAAATAAATTTTATTTCTAGCAAAATTTTGGTGGTTTTATTTGTAGGCTAGGTACTTATCAAATGACCCACGTATATATATACATATATATATATATATATATATATATATATATATATATATATATATATATTGTAACGGGTCTGAATTCGTTACAAATGAATGTATAGGTTCGGGACTCGAACAGGGAAGAAATTAATATAAACTCAGATGTTTTGGGTTTTTTTAAACAAAAAATGTGATTCATTCAGTTTTTTATGGCTCGATATAATCTAAAAATAACGCTGTGTATAAGTATAATGTGTTATTTGTGTTGTTTTTGTACGTTTCGCAATTTCGTACTCGGTCGGTCAATTATTCATTACTCGCATGGTACACTTGGATCGGACGGGATCATTTATCATAGATCGATCGCTTTTACCCCCTTTTCCCTAGTCCTGTTGTTTTAGTCGACACGAGTTGCGCCTCGCTCTCGCTGGCGGCGCGGTAGGTAGGGATACTTGGCCTAGGGCGACACGGCACTTTCCCTTGTATCCTTCCCTTAGGGCGCGTCGAGTCGCGGCGCGCTCCCACTCGTGGCGCTAGGACTCGCGATCTACGGGCCGTAGGCGCGCGCTCTCTCTCGTCACGCGTCGAGATCTATTCCCCTACCCTAGGCCTGCCCTTCGCGTCAGAGTGATCGACGCTCTCTCCCGATCAATTATCGCGCGTCGATAATTGATCTGCCCGGTCTTCGATCTTGGCGTGCGATATCGCCACCTACTGGTCTACGATAGTCTATTCGAGCGATGTACCTCGAGTACTCGACTGACACTTTTTTGCATAGATTTCCGGATACCTCCTTGCCCTTTCTGCGATCCTGATCCGTATTAATCGATAATCACGGTGTGTTTCTGCGTGTGTGTGAGCGTGTGTGTGTGTGGTTTCGTATGACTGTCGCGTACGTTTTCTTATCTCCTAATATAATGTTTCTTGTATTTTCCAAATATAATATTTTTCTGTTATGCCTATCTGTAACGCTCTCTCGTTAGAATATCTTCTCGGACTTTATTTTCTCCTACTATGATTTTCCTACCTATTTGCTATAACCGTTCGCTACCCTTAAGTGGTTAACTTTCCTTATTGCACTTTTTATTTTTCTTTGATTTTCCAATATTTTCTTATTAAAAATAAATTCATTTAAATTCTTCTTTTTTTGTTCCTTAACGTCCCGTGTTCCAGACGTTTTTGATCCACGAGAGATGTACTTTTTCCAGCAGTGCTAGTTAATTTCCAGGAAATGAAGATAGCTTTCTAATGCTTTTTAGGCGCGACTCCTTTTTTCCTTGTTTCTCAACGATCCGTGTTCTCCGGGCTCTCAGCGTTTCCTGTCCATTAGGGATGTACTTTGCCAAGCAGTACTAGTCGATCCACGAGGGATGAAAGAAGTACTTTTCTCCAAAATTCCCGTCCTTTTATACCCTAATTTTACTGCTTTCTCTTTCCCCTTCTCTTCCATCTTCCCTTAGTGGATTTCTCCGGGTTTTACCGGTTTCTCTTTCCCCTTCTCTTCCATCTTCCCTTAATTCGATTAGTGGGTTTCTCCGGGTTTTACCGGTCTCTCTGTCCGTGTAAGCTATTTGACCTTGTTTTTGTCTCGATCTGTAACGCTTCCCCCCTCTCCTTAACTCGGTTACCCTTTTGACTTTGTGATGAGGTTGATGAGACGGACCTGTACGTCTCATTGTCCCCCTTTTTTCACTCTTCGCGCTTTGGATTATTCTATTGGCAATCCAAATCGCGAACAGTTAAAAAAATATCCCTTAGTGGGTTTCTCCGGGTTTTACCGGTTTCTCTTTCCCGTTCTCTTCCATCTTCCCTTAATTCGATTAATGGGTTTCTCCGGGTTTTACCGGTCTCTCTGTCGGTGTAAGCTATTTGACCTTGTCTTTGTCTCGATCTGTAACGCTTCCCCCCTCTCCTTAACTCGGTTACCCTTTTGACTTTGTGATGGGATTGATGAGACGGACCTGTACGTCTCATTGTCCCCCTTTTTTCACTCTTCGCGCTTTGGATTGTTCTATTGGCAATCCAAATCGCGAAGAGTTGAAAAAATATATCATAAAGAGATCTGTACTTCCCTGTTTTTGTTTTCCTTTGCCCGTTTTCCTTTCTTATTGATCAGCTTCCGATTGTTCTCGTTCTATTTGTCCCCTCCCCCCCTTTAAATCTAATCGCTCGCGTTTTTGGAGGGCCGCTGCCCATCGCTCGGAAATAATTTTCACAATCTGCTTTTTGGTTTTTTATGGGTCTTTATTTATATCGAGGCGATACTTTTTTCGTCATCGCTTGAGGACTCGCTGTCGATGTGATCGCGCAGTCCCATATCCCGCCAAAATTTCTCCTCGTCGCTGTCGTACTCGTCGTTTATGTTGTTGTTAATTAGGGTCTCGTCGTCGTCGTCCTCTTCGCTCTCGAGATCTCCACCACTGCCACCGTCGCTGATCGTAATCGTTTCGTTGTCGTTGTTGTCGGCGTTGTCGGCGTTTTCGGTGTTGTCGGGGTTGTCGTTGGTTGTCCAAGGTTGCTCGGCCTCCCGGTGGTAGGTGATGCCCCCGAACCAGCACCCCTTGTTGTCTATGGTTGGTGGACGCGCGTTTTCCGTCCTCCGTGCCGCTCCCAATCCAATAAAAATTTCCGCCAGACTCTTCCCTCGGTTTGGGCCTGCGTTCCCGAGGTTGAGATCCGCGAGAACGAGGCTCAACTGGCTGGGTCTGCCCCAAACTCTCATTGTGCATGTAGTGTTTTCTTTCAGGGCCCGGCAATATAAAAGCTCCTCCTCGCCCAAAGACTCCTCGACCGGCACGAGGTCACAATGCGTCACCGGCACCGCTTGATAGGTATGGATGAATGACATCGCTGGGGCGGTATAGCATTCCTCCTGGCACGATAGAATTTTGCCTCGTGACGCCAGAGCATCGCCGCTCCGGGGTATAGCTCTTCTTCGATGGAGGGATGGATGCCTGGCTCCTCTGGGTTGATATTTTGCCACATGTTGACGATTGCCTTTCCTCTCCCGTCGCGTTCATTAAGATGTACTCCGAATTCGTTGGGGTTAGTCAACCCCGCCACGGTGACTCCGTTGTACTCCCTTCATAGAGTATTTACTCGATAATTGCAATACATCTTGCTAATGATGTGTTTGACGGTTGACTGACGAGGCATTATTCGATTTTCGACGCGTTACTCCTCCCCTCCTTTTTACCATCCCGATGATTTTCCGGGGTACCATCCTTTAATAGTCGCGTCTGTCGCCTCGAATAATTTGAATTCATCGTCTTCGTTTGTGCCGTATCATGGTAGTTCTCTCTGGCTCGTCGCTCGATTCTCGATGATTTTATTTCTTGTGAATCCTGTTGCTGATTGGTCTATCTCGTTTTCTCGTTTAATTTCTGTTCGTTTTGTCCTCTGGATCTCTGGCTGCGCCTTCGATCACCGTTTTCTTTCTTCAGGCGTTTTTCTGGTGACCCGTTTATCTTTTTGTTTTCCCCCATTGTGTGTGTCGACTACGAATTTGTTGGCGCGACACCGCTTTGTATACCCTTCGCCCCACGATTATTCCCTCGCAAGATTATCCGTTTCCTTAGTAATTATTTCCGTTTTAGTTTTCGTTTCTCCCGCTAGATAGCGTTTTAGGAGACTCGCGTGGAATTTTCCTCGTTCTTTTTTTGTTTTCGTATCTTCTAAGAGGTACGTTGCGATCCCCACACATTTTTTTATTGTGTATGGTCCTTCATATAGGGGCATAAATTTCGCGGTCCTTTGTTTTGCTGGATCCGAGACATTGAGCGCTCGGACCAACACACGATCGCTAATTTCGAACGTGACTGTTCTATGCGTGGCATTAAACCTTTCAGTCCTTTTTGCCCCTTTTCTTTTAATCCTTTCCCGAACTAGTTCGATTTTTTGCTCGTATGTGAGGGTGTGCTCTTGTCCCTTTTTTAACGCGAGCACCCATTCTTTCCAAATACGATAAGGCTTTTTTTTAATTGCAATTCCGTCGGCGTAAACTCGGTGGTTTCATGCTGCGTGTCGTTAATGCAATCTTGTATAATAGGTACCCATCCATACCATCCTGAATGTTTTTCCGTGAGGAAAGTTCTGAACAATCGCCCGAGCTCTCTGTTTACTCGCACGACCATATTTCCTTGTGGATGTCCTATAAAGGAGAATACCCCTTGTATCCCTTCCTTTTTTAGTTGTTCTAACCAAATTTTGGAAGTAAATTGTGTTCCGTGGTCAAATTGAATCCTTCTGGGCTTACCATATTTTGGGATGTAGTCCTTGAATATTCTGGTGATAGTTGCTGCCATATGTGCCTTTTTTAACGGGTATAGTTTAACGAACTTGGTAAATGTGTCGATGGTCACCAGGATGTGTTGCACTCCCCCTACTGATTTTGGAGGGGGTCCGTAAAAGTCTATGGAGACGAGGTCTTTGGGCCTTCCGGAATTATCGTCTGCATGTTTGCATAATTCGTTCGGACTGTGACCTTCACCCTTTGGCATACGTCGCACATCGCTATAGGCTATGGTTTGCCGTACCTTTTAAGCCATATGGCTACAAGTAAAGTCTTCATTTATCATGTGGAAGATCTTCCGTGCTCCTTGATGGAGATATATCTCGTGACACTCTTTTATGAAAGTAGTTACTAATTCTTCAGGCAATATGACTTTCCATTTTCCTGTTCTGTCATATTTTTGTAAGCATCCTTCGTTGATCCTGTATTTTTTGTTTTCTTCCTGTTTTTGGCAGTTTTTCCACGTCTCTTGGAGATTTTCTTGATTCTGTTGTATTTGTCTAATTTTCTTGAACTTCTGTTTAATTTCCCCCGACGGTTGTCTGGCAAGGATTGCCGAGAGTACGATTTTTCCTGGTGTATTTTTGTGCTCGTCCCCCTGAAAATCGTACGGCCTGCTTAATGCATCAGCGACCTCGTTGTTTTTTCCAGGGCAGTGCTCGATCTCCAGATCATAGTCTTGGATTAATAGTGCCCATCTTAGCATGCGATCACCAATGAATCCTCCCGTTTTTAGAAATGTTAACGGCTTGTGATCGGTTATTATTTTGATCCGGGCGCCCAATAAATGGTTTCGGAATTTTTGAAGCGCCCATACAATTGCCAGCAATTCTTTCTCTGTTGTGGTGTATCCTATCTCAGCCCCTTTGAATGTGCGGCTAACAAATGATATTACCCCTGTGTCGCCCTTCGCATCTTCCTGGCTTAGGACGGCTCCAATCGCGTAATCGCTTGCATCGGTTGTCAGGGTGTATTTTTGTTTCGGCTCGGCATGTTTAAGCATCACTGTCTCTACGAAGAGTTGCTTGACTCGTGTGAATGCCCTTTCTTCCTCCGTCCCCCATCTCCATTTATGCCCCTTTTTTAGAAGTTCTAAGAGAGGCACTGTTTCCTTCGCATGTATGTCGGTAAACTTGCTGTAAAAGTTTACTAGACCGAGAAATCCGCGTAATTGTTTTATGTTCCTTGGTGGGGGGTAGTCCCTGATTGCTTGGATTTTCTCTGGTTGTAGTCGTATCCCCGTGGTTGTCAAAATATGTCCCAGGAACGATATTTCATGCTAAAAGAATCTGGATTTCTTGAAGTTTGAGGTTATGTTGTTGTTGCTGATTCTTTCAAACAATTGGTGTAGATGTGTCAAATGGTGCGCCTCGTCTTTTGACATACATAGGAGGTCATCTACGAAATTGATTACAGAGTCCCCAAGATCCTGGAGTACGATATCTAAACCTCTGATAAGGATTGCCGTGCTCGTTTTTAACCCGAAGGGTGTTACCGTGAATTGGTAACATTTCCCGTCGTGCTGGAAAGCGGTATAAGGTCTAGATTCTTAATCCAGTGGAATTTGCCAGAAACTACTCGTCCTGTCCAAACTTGACATGATTTTTACCCCTCCACATCTTTGGAATTTTTCCTTGGTTGGTGGGGCATTATCGTGATCTTCTACGAGAAACGTGTTGAGTTGTCTGGCGTCTAGGCATAATCGTACTGACCTATCTTTTTTTATGACAGTTACCAGTGGATTAATGAAGCGGCTCTTTGCCCGTTCGATTACGCCATGGTCCTACATTCGCTGGATTTCCTCTTGTACTTTCTCGCGATATTGTATTGGCACTGGATATGAGCGATGGATGTACGGCTCCGGATCCTTTAGTACCAATTTGTGGACGTATGCGTGCATCCGCCCTGGTTTTTTTTTTACTGAAAATATGCCTGTACTGGCCGATTAATTCCTTGAATTCGTTCTTCGTATTTTCAGGCAGGTTCGGACAATTTTTTAACTTCTGATTAACCTCGTCTTCGGCCAATTCATAATTTGTGGCGCTTCCTATTTCAGAATTTTTTACTAATTGTTTATTGTCCCTTTGCCACACCCATCTTCCTTCCTCAAATTCCGCGACGATTTTATTTTTTACTTTGAGTGTTCCTTGGTGTGCGTCGATTCCAACTTGTAGTTCTGACATCCCGTCGACTCCTAATATGGCCGGTCTGCTCATCTTAGGGATTACTAGCAGTTGTAGTATTCCTTTTGCGTCGTAGAGTTTTGCTTCGGCTATCATTTGTTTTCAGATACGGCCAGATTTTCCTCCAAATGCTCCGATGGCTTCTGTGCTTCTTACCGGTACTTCTGGGCAGTTTTTTAATTCTTCCTGGTGTTGGTGGTAGAAGTCTTCTGATATACAAGATATCTCGCTCCCGCTGTCGACCAATATTTCGACTGTAATTCCTTCTAGGTCGATAGGTAGGGTAGGGCATCGTAGTTGGATTCCTCGTATTATTCCCCGTTGTCCAAGGTCTTCCATGAGGAATTCTTTTGGATGTTCATATGTGTCGTTCGTTGCTACTTTCATGGTCTTATTATTCCTTGTTGTGGTACTACTCGATCCTGTTTGCCATGGTTGTTGTCTGGGAAATGGCGCTGGCATCGCGTTGCTATTTCCGAATCCTCGTTTACCCTGTTGTTGATTTTGGAATAGTGGTGGTGGTCCCTGATAACCTGGATTCCCTGGCCGCCATGGCTAGTTGAATCCCATTGGCCGTGGTCCCCCGAACGTTCCAAATTTCTGGTTCTTCCATGGGTTATTTTGCTGCCATGTTGCACCTATGGGTTCTTGTCGACGAGGTAACGATCTTTTTGCATTGAGTGGCCCTGCCCCATCCATGCTTTCTAGTAATTCGAGGAATGAATCGCTCGTTTTTATTCCGCTGACGCGTACTGCCATTCTGATCGACTCATCGAAATGGTTAGCGAGTTTCCTGATTATTTGTTCCTCTGCTGGCCCTTCACTGAGGTCCTTAGCGTTTCCGAATATCTGGGTTGCATATTCGGTTCGAGTCATCCGGTGTCCGTCCAATTCGTAAGCCCCGAATTCGAGATTTCGGCGTACTTTATCCTGAATTTCTTGGCTCCAGTAACGTCCGCGAAATTTTTCTTCGAAGTCGTTAATCGTTTGCACCCTATCCTCGACAATTCTCCACCAATCTTTGGCAGTGTCTTTCAGGGACTGGCTGACTAAATAATGGAGGTCTGTGTTTCCGGTGATTCGCCAAAATTCTTTGAAATCCTGCAGAAAACGCATTGGTCGCCATTATACGTCGCCATTATACGTCGGTGGTTTTTGTTTTGCCGCGTATGCTTGGCTCACGTTCAGTCCCGCTCCGCAGGTGGTGTTGCACATCGTATTTGAGTTTTGAGTCCGGGTATTTTTTTCACACTCCTTGATTCGTTTAGAGTGCTCAGTGACCACTTGTCCCACATCTTTTGATGAATGCAGGTGCTGGGATATCGTTCGCCTAATGGCTTCCATTCGAGTGTCGAAATCCTCAATTTCGTCGTCATTTACTTTTCGCAGCTGATTATGGCGTTGCTCTATGAATTTTGAGCGATCACAATTTTGCGTTCCGTGCGCTCCTCGATTTTATGGACTTCATTCGTTATTTTGGTGTTGACTTCCTCGTACAGCTGGCGCGACCCCACGATGCAGTTATCGTTCTGCTGCTTGATTTCCGCTTTGGTCGTTATGCGTTCCCTTCGTTGCTCGTTGCGGATACTATTCATTGCTTCGATGAGGGCTTTAATTGTTTCACTTTCTTCCGCACCTCTTTCATCTGTCTCGCCTGACTCTCCGCTGATGTTGAATGTTTCTTCGTTCGGTGTTTCTATTGGTCTGGGTCCGATCGCTGACAATCGCCCAATATTTCGACGATCCCTTTGACGGGCATCCTCTAACAATCCATACGCTGTAATTGATTCCCAATACAGGGAGTTTTCATCGTTTTGTTGTGCCATTTTATTCTATTTGTTTTGCTCTATTTTATTCGATTTTGTTTTATTCATTTGATTTTGTTTTATTTATTTTTATTTGATTCATTTTGACACACCTTTTTATGAGTTTTTCTTCCTTATGTTCGAGCCCCACGTTGGGCGCCAAAATGTAACGGGTCTTAATTCCTTACAAATAAATGTATAGGTTCGGGACTCGAACAAGGAAGAAATTAATATAAACTCAGATGTTTCGGGTATTTTTTAACAAAAAATATGATTTATTCAGTTTTTTATGGCTCGATATAATCTAAAAACAACGCTGTGTATAAGTATAATGTGTTGTTTTTGTACGTTTCGCAATAGCTTACTCGGTCGGTCAATTATTCATTACTCGCATGGTACACTTGGATCGGGCGGGATCATTTTTCACAGATCGATCGCTTTTACCCCCTCTTCCCTAGTCCTGTTGCTTTAGTCGACACGAGTTGCGCCTCGCTCTCGCTGGCGGCGCGGTAGGTAGGGATACTTGGCCTAGGGCGACACGGCACGTTTCCTTGTATCCTTCCCTTAGGGCGCATTGAGTCACGGCGCGCTCCCACTCGTGGCGCTAGGACTCGCGATCTACGGGCCGTAGGCGCGCGCTCTCTCTCGTCACGCGTCGAGATCTATTCCCCTACCCTAGGCCTGCCCTTCGCGTCAGAGTGATCGACGCTCTCTCCCGATCAATTATCGCGCGTCGATAATTGATCTGCCTGGTCTTCGATCTTGGCGTGCGATATCGCCACCTACTGGTCTACGATAGTATATTCGAGCGCTACCTCGAGTACTCGACTGACCCTTTTTTGCATAGATTTCGGGATAACTCCTTGTCCTTTCTGCGACCCTGATCCGTATTAATCGATAATCACGGTGTGCGTGCGTGCGTGCGTGCGTGCGTGCGTGTGTGCGTGTGTGCGTGCGTGCGTGCGTGCGTGCGTGCGTGCGTGCGTGCGTGCGTGTGTGTATGTGTGTGTGTGTGTGTGGTTTCGTATGACTGTCGCGTACGTTTTCTTATCTCCTAAAATAATGTTTCTTGTACTTTCCAAATTTAATATTTTTCTGTTATGCCTATCTGTAACGCTCTCTCGTTAGAATACCTTCTCGGACTTTATTTTCTCCTACTATGCCTTTCCTACCTTTTTGCTATAACTGTTCGCTACCCTTAAGTGGTTAACTTTCCTTATTGCTCTTTTTATTTTTCTTTGATTTTACAATATTTTCTTATTAAAAATAAATTCATTTTAATTCTTCTTCTTTTTTTGTTCCAGACGTTTCCGATCCACGAGACATGTACTTTGTCCAGGAGTACTAGTTAATTTCCAGAAAATGAAGAGAGCTTTCTAATGCTTTTTAGGCACGACTCCTTTTTTTCCTTGTTTCTCAACGTTATCCCGAAGGATGAAAGAAGTGCTTTCCTCCAAAATTTCCGTCTTTTTACACCCTAATCTTACTGCTTTCTCTTTCCCCTCCTCTTCCATCATCCCTTAATTCGATAGTGGGTTTCTCCGGGTTTTACCGGTTTCTCTGTCGGTGTAAGCTATTTGACCTTGTTTTTGTCTCGATCTGTAACGCTTCCCCCCTCTCCTAAACTCGGTTACCCTTTTGACTTTGTGATGGGGTTGATGAGACGGACCTGTACGTCTCAATATATATTGTGACGGGGAATTATTTTTACTTACCATGAAATCGAGAACGTGATTACGAGAGCTAGGTGCGGGAACCGTCACCTTCGGCCGTCCACCCCGCGTGGGTGCATCCGCACTACCCGGGGCGCCAGAGAATTTTATTCCACCGGATTTCTCAACCGGTATGCCCTGGGGCCATGGGGGATCCGCCCTGACCCACCATCGGAGCTGGAGGACTCCGCGATTTTTGTTTCACCGGAATCCTAACCGGTATGACCTGGGAGTCGGGAGACCTCCCTGATTTTTGTTTCGCCGGAATCGTGTAACCAGACTAACTGGATGCACTTACCCGGGGGGACGGTTGCGGTAGAGCACGGCCGCTCAGGCTGTGAGTCGTGGTAGAGGGGTCGGAATTCACCAGGAGTAGCGTACGAGACGTCAGATACGCGGGAACAATGAAAAATGACAAAAAAAAAACAAATTGTTTCATTTTATTTTGCGGGAGCTGGTTGTTTTCAAACCACGGGAACTTATCTCCGTCCGGAAGGACCCGCCTTCCGGTCACGGGATCGCGAACTGGAAACGTGGAGAAACACGTCTGTCTCACACGGCTTCAGGAGCGAAACTCACCGACGGACCTCGTTCGAGAGCAAAATCGGTCGTCAACTATACCTCGCGCGGCGAAGGCCAGCGAGCGAGATCATTGTCGAGCGCGATTATCGAAAAAAATGTAAACACGCTCGCGCGCTCATCTCATGCGAGAAAGCTACTTCGAGCGAGAACATTTTCTTATAATATTCGTGAGCTGAAATATTATTTCGGGAGCTAGAATATGCTGGATGAATATTCCTTCCGGAACCTATATTTGCTGCCCGAGTACCCCGCAAGCGGAACGGTAACAGATCGGGACCTTTCCTCCTAGGTAACAGGGAGGCTCTCGGGGATCGCATCCCCGGGTCACCATGCGAGAGCGGGCAAAGCTTCTCTCTAGAAGCGCGGCGCGGAGATCTCCCGCCTCCACCCGTAACCCAAACGGCCCGCTCTTCGGCACGATGCACCACTGCGGTGGGGCGCCGGCATCTCAGCCGGGCGTGCACCGATTCCCCGAAAGCCTCGTTGGGTGCGTCCCTCGGTCGGGATTGCTCGGTACGTTGAGCGACACGCCGCTCGACCGAGTTTCGCACGCCAACCTCACCAGAAACAACAACACAACCCAAACCTAAAACGTTACAAAAACAAACATACTGGAGGAAAGGCCCGTAACATATACGAAGGGGTCGTAACCCGGGCATCGAGAGCACGACTAAATCGTCGGTAGCCTTTCTGTGACGTGACTTAAAAAATCACGTCACAATATATATATATATATATATATATATATATATATATATATATATATATATATATATATATATATATATATATATATATATATATATATATATATATATATATTATGACGGGTATCGCGTGTTAACGTAGGCGGAGGGAGGGGGGAGGAAAAATTATTGATGGGTCGACAACTGGGAAAATTCAAATCGGATTTATTGTACGAAAATAAAGAATTTGAAGCTCGATATAATGAAAAAAAGTTAAGTGATAAATTACAAAAATCAATACTGAAAGAAGACTCGATATAATTTAAATTAAATTCCGCAATGATAATAATTTTGACTCGAATTATTTGACGGGTTACTGGACACGCGAAGTTCCAAACGCTATTTCTCGACCCGTTTAATATTTTATATTAGACAAATTCAATAACTTGGGCGCCAGCCTTTCTCGGGCAACGCGCG